>APFE031723553.1:76925-113674 GCA_000404065.3 Pinus taeda
CTCTCTCTCTCTCTCTCTCTCTCTCTCTCTCTCTCTCTCTCTCTATATATATATATATATCTTCCTCCCTCTTTCCTTCTCTCACTCTCCCTCACTCCCTCCCCCTCTCTCATTCTCATCACCCAACCCCAATGCCCATTATCACCCTCACTATCTCTAACTTTCCTCACTCTTCCCTCTCCCTTATCCCCCTCCCTCTCTCACTCCCTCCATAACAACCCCCATCCACATTTATCTCTCTCTCTCTCTCTTTCACTCTCCCTTCTCTCATTCTCTCTCACTCCCCTTCCCTCCTTCTCTCTCTCGTCCATCCTCTCTTATCTCTCTCTCTCTCCCCCCACTATGTCTCTTTATCTTCATATCTATATTTATCTTTATATTTTCTTAAATTTCTCTCTCTCTCTCCCTCCATATCTTTCTTTATCTCCCTTCTCCCCTCCGTCCCCCCACCTCCCCCCGTTCCTCCCCCCATCCCCCTCCTCCCTCTCTCCTCCTTCTCTCTCTCTCTCCATGTAGCACCCCTAAACACCCTTGTGTTATATTGTATGCATTTCTATCTAAGAAAGTGACTCAGGTTTTGTTGGGCATGCATACTTTTCATATGTTTTTTGATGTCAGAGTGGTAGTAAGGTTAAGGCCCATGAACCTAAGGACATATTGTAAATCATTTCATTAATAATAAAAATACCTTGTAGATTGAGTCAAACACAAGAATTGGGGGCTAGAACTCCACAAGTGGAAAGGCTAGTGAAGGAATGGAATCCAAGATTAAGTTTCACACCATGACATCCCAAAAGTCACTTAGGCATAGAAAACCTAGAATAGGTATATTGGAGAGAGCAAGAAGTCTCTAAGTAGTAGGGAGAGTAGTTTTCATTAGAGAAATTTTGAGGTCTAAAATGGGCCACCTAAGGAATATTATAAAATAATAGTGGAAATGATGAAACAAGATTATATTATCTCATCAAATTTTGAAGGGAAAAAAACTACTTTTTTGACTCATATTTTCAACTTCTCTCCCAACGATTTTACTCAAATTTCAAGCAAGACATTCATTGGATACATAATTTAATTTTTCATCCATGGAATATCTATGTTGCATACTTTCAACGGACCTTGCTACACGAAACATGTGAAATACATTAAAAAGAATGTGATTGTGATCATGTTTTTTCATGTATTTCAAATTTTTCGTGTAGTAGGGTTATCGAAAGTGTGCAACATGGGTACTCTTTGGATGCAAAAATAAATTTTGCATCCAATGAGTGCTCTCACTCAAAATTTGAGTAAAATCATAGAGAGATAAGTTGAAAATAAGAATTGAAAATTTTATTTTTATTTTTTTGTATATTTTTTACCTTTTTTACTCCAAAAATGGTGAATCATCCCCCATGATTGACATCATCATATTGAATCCTATTGGTTCTTATAAAGTTGATTTTTGTTGTACATTTTTGTTTTGAGACCCATTTTTTACCTCAAAAATTCTCTAATGTCAATTGACACTTGGAGGTTTCATACATGCATACAACAAAAAAAATGTGTTCTTCTTTGCCCCAAGGAGGGGAGGGACCTTGTGTAGAGGGACCCCTACTATTTGCAAGTAATCCCAGACGAGGGTGGGGTTACTTTTAGAGTGACTTGAACTATTTGTGAGTGAATTTCTTGGTCTAAAGGAAAGGTACATGTTGGATAAATTGTGGCTAACACTATGGAAATTGGCCATAGACTCGAAGGTAAAAGTTCAATTGAACCCAACCATATTACCTCATAATTAGATATGGAAAATCATATTAAAATTCCATATCTAAGGTTCCCTACTCCCCTGGGGAGAGGCTAGATCTAGAAGGGAAAGTGGTGCATAGAAATTCCTACTAAAAGGTCAAAGGAGTCCCTAAGAGACTTCCATTAGCAGCTAGAACTCCCAAAGCCATTGTCCTTTGAGACTTCTTGATTGTATTGCACTTAAAGCCCAAGTTGGAATAGTGGCGTAACCAGATGGATTGTAGAGGTAGAGGTGGTGAAAGGGTGCACATCAACATAACTTGATGGAATACAAAGGCGGTCAAAGGGTGCACTATCTTGGGTGTGCAAGGTGGGGGATGTGGGACTATCGTTAGGGAGGTCACTGAAGTTGGTGAGAGGCCTTCGAAATGACAACTTTTTGGCACCCATTCACCACCTTTTTATCACCCTTTTTCCTTTCTTATATCATCCTACAACCCATTTTGCTTACAATGATGCATTTTTTCCCCAAGGTACAGTGTCCCTTCAATTATGTCAATTTTAATGCTCATACTAGTGTGTTAAGGAAAGAATCAACTCTTTTTGTGCTAACTAAAGGGAAATCATGAGAAATAATATAAATAAGCTTGTGCAAGTATCTATGGAGGTGCTACCTAAATTAGTTCAATTGCTACAACACTTCCTTTGCGTTGATGCAAAACCTTTAGAGCATTTTATGTTGATGATAGCTACTGCAACACCTCTAGTGTATTGTTAGTTGATGATATTTGTTGCAACACTTTCTCAATGTTGTTGCAACACCTCTAGTGGATTGTCGATTGATGATAGTTGTAACACTTACTCTATGTTGTTGCAACACCTTCATGCATCATTTTCCAATGACAATTATGATAGCTCGAGAGAAACAACACCAAACAACCACCACTACATAGTTATCATGGTTAGTTAACTAGTGGGAGAATCAACAGCTTTCCATTGCCCAACAGAGGAGATGGCAAAAGAGCAGTTAGCACCATTCAACATGGGAGATTTGACTGCAACTATTTTGACCAATCTTCTACCAGTCAAGGCAACCAGTGAATCAACAATTGTTTTATGATCTATATTTTTCCAACATTGTTATAACCCTTATTAAGCCTGTATACCAATATAAGCCTAACCCTTATTAAAGAATAATTGTGCTATAGATTGCACAAAAGTAGTGTTTTAATAATTGTGCTATATATTGCCCAAAAATAGTGTTTTTAATAATTGTGCTATATATTGCACAAAAATAGTGTTTTTACATTGTGCATTAAGGGCAATTTTATCACAACAATCCATTACTACCATGTTGTAATCCTTCCCCTTCTTGATGTTGATATTCCTCCAAGGAATTCCAGCGAAGCCGACTCCATTAGTCAAGGGGTAATTGTGCTATTGGAAATACCTTTATAAATAAGTTATTGACTTCTTCCCTGCAAAGTATATGGCAGTCTTTAGATGATGTGCTTTTGGAAATAACTCCATTTTGTGATTTACATAGGGAACAAAAATCAATTTCAATATGTATAAACTAGGTTTTTTTAATTGGTTGTCCTCAAGCTCCTCGAGTGGTGTGGTCATGGTATCATTCAAAGATGAATTACATGAAGTTTGGACACCATGTATAAGCTTCCTCCAAATTGAACCCAAACTACAACAACGAAAATATTATCAATTTGATTGTTGGTGGCTTAGAGAAGAAGCTCGAAATCCTACTTGTCACTTCCTTTGGATGTTTAATCACAATGTTGAACCTTCATAGATAGATATCCACCTCATGTGCCAGCAATTTTTCAAACAGAAACTACAAAAGAAATGAAAACACTATCAATTTGATTAGTAATGGCCTTGATAAGAAGTTCGAAATCCGATTTATCATTTGAATGTTTAATCACAATGTTGAACCTTCATAAATAGATATCGACCTCATATGCCATGCAATCTTTAGTCTTGCTATGTTTGGAGAGAATTGCAACTATTGTACATAATTGTCACTTTACCAAGCAAATAGTCATTAGCTCTTAACAATTTGATATTGTGCATATATCCCGGGATCATTGAACAAATAATCCACAACTATGTCTAAAAAAATATCAAAATGGTTTATAGGTTTTTGATACGACATCAAAATTGTGCCAATGGCATATCCCAATAACATCCACTTCAATCTCAAAGTCTCATTGAATGTCAGACCATATAAAGCACCAATCACAATTCAGAAACATAAAGGGCCAAACACTCTATAGTGCTCAATCACATTTGATTACTATGTAGCTCACTGACTAAACCAAACATTTTTGTAGTTCAACATATTGAGTGATTGAACATGGGAAAAATGGCCAACAATATTCCGCAAATCATATTTGGAGGTCATGGATATTCATTTAAAATGGCCAATGGAATATGTTAGAAATCTTTGTTTGTATCAATGCCCAATCCATATGAAATCCAAAAGATAAAAAATTTCTTGTTCCATGACTGTACAGAGCTTTAGAGTTACATGTAACAGTTCTCTAAACAACATTGCAAATACTTGCTCAAAATGGTACAAGTCATCCTTCCAATGGTAATGCTAAAAGTTATTCCTCCTAGAAAATGTACTACCCAATTGTTGAAACGTGGACTAGAAATAAAGAGCAAGGTGAGAATAGTCAAATTGATTTTCTAGATGTGAAAAAAAACCCAAACTTGTTCCTGGGAATCAAAGATTATTGAGAATTCAAGTATTTATTTTCAAAAAACCTTCAATGAAAGTTTCCATTAGTGTTGTTTTGTGACTGTAAAGCAATAAGCACATAAAGTAATAAAAAATCACACAAATAGCTTCCACTTCCAAAATATAAAATTATGTACATAAAGGAAGATCACAAACAACTTCCACTTCCAAAATATATATATATGCCTTTCACTAACAAAGCCGGGTCTAAACTAAAGAATAGTGAGAATAAGAGCCATATGTCTCTTTTTGTCAAATATGTGAATATGATTACCTTGATAATGCTTCTTCTCTTTGCATCATAATATATTCTTTCATATTAGGATTTCTGTATAGCTAATCATTGTTATTAGTTGTAATATATATATATACACACGCATTTAAGTTAAACCTTGCAAACATAGTATTTGTTAAAAATAGTGGATAAATATCCTACATCCTATGGGAAATCAGAAGGATTAATATCAAACCTGTAGTGAAAAAATGCTTAAATAAATGGACATACTATTTATTCACGTGTTGCTTGTTGTATCCAATTAGCTAGGGTACCAAACTCTTTTATATTGCTACTACCTTTAGTATAATACCACACTAATTATGGCCTGCCAGAATACCTTATAATTGATAGCCACTAAAATGACCCTCTAACCAGTGGCTTATTAGCAGAGAACTATAGTTCTACATCAAAATTAGTCCTCAAACCTTCAACACTGGTGGTAAAGTAAACAATATTCCATAGCATGCATAGAAATAGTGTTCAGATTCTTAATTATAGTTCAATTACCACTTTTAAGCCATAAAAGTTGTATATTTATGATCAGATAGAAATGTCCCAATCACTTACAATGCTTAAATCACATAACTTATAATGTCTCAACCACCTTTAGATTTTCATCATCCCATCATCAATGTTGTGCATTTGTGATGAAATGAAGCATGCAGTAGTTTTCACCGTTAAATCATATAAATAATATATTTTAAGATAGATATATTATATAAGTTAAACTTATGAGAAAGCTACGAATTTATTATTCCTATGTCATTAAAGCTAAGGTTATCTTATTTTCATCTTTTATGTTTTTTTTATGTTCGTGTTCTAAGATGATGTCATATACCTGGAGATGCCTCATGATTGCTTTCGAATTATTTTTAGACTAAAAACTGTTTTTATGACAAGATAAATGTTGCAATAGTTATCACGACTTGAACCGTATACATTAATATAGATATCTGATTACAGTTATAAAAGTTCATAGAAAAGTTATAAAGTCTATTGTTGCACTATCATTAAAGTTATCAAAGTCTCAATTGCTTTTATGTATGCTCTTGCTCCAAAGTGATGTCTTGTATGATCAATATAACAAATTAATAAATCAGATCATTTTAGGGCATATGGAATGTAGCATTTAGTTAACAAATAATTCTTATTTCAAGTGGTTACATATGATGACTCCATGTTTGCATTACAACGATCATGATCTATAATTTGAAAATCCTTCCTGGTTGTAAAATATCATGTTGCAAAAGCGAAAAACACTAACGGTAAAAAAAGCCCAAAAAGAATTACGATGATTGCCGAAATATCATATTTTTTTAATAAGATTGTGCAAAAATTTTCCGTACCAAAAAAACCTCACCCAGGAAAATTACTTCGAAAAAGAAGTGCACATGACGAGGGGAAGAGAATTAAAACACGTTACACCTCCAAAATCTACCATGGAACCCGACATGTACTTAAAGGAATGGAGCGGAGCATATTATATTGACAAATTGACAAAATAGCAAATATTATATATATAAACAAATTGACACGGGCAAAAGCTCAACATTGTTAATTTTGGTCAACCCTTGAAAACTTATCGCAACACCTTCTATTAAAGAACAACCGATCTGGATCAGAGATCAGTCTGCAGGTTATGACATCTATTTACTCTTAGCAAGTGAACTCAAACACTGTATTAAACACAACTAGACTAACTAGTCTAGAAGCAAAACGTCACGTTGCTACATTTAAAACTCGTGTCATTGTGACTCATTAACTTGCTAACAGATTAACAATATTAGTTTAACCCTCTACGAATATAACAATTTTAGAACCATATTTCAAAACTTTTCATACACTACTGCCAGTAATAGTTTGTCAAAATTAACACTCAAAATTCCAAAAAGGTATACTTCACCAAAGGAGAGATTTCATCTGCATCTTTGCATTAGAAGATCTCCTGCCACCTTTGTCCTTCGAAGAATTTCTTGAAGCATGGGACCTCCTAGCACCATGGGCTGCTGCAATCGCTCGCTTCCTCTGCTTCTCTAATCGCCTATCAAGTTCAGGATCATCATCACTTGTAGCAGATTCATCATCTCCTCCTTCCTGGTTGAAAAGGCATCCACTAATTGTAATCAAAATTGTTTCCAAAGTACCATAAGCAGGAAGAAAAAAAAATGGCAAGTACAGTGCAAATAGAACTGAAGATTCTAAGTTTAATTTCAGTTACTGCTAGATGAAAAGAGTGCAATTTAACAGTGCAAATATTCTTAAAAAATAAATAGTGCAACAGTTATTTACAGTCACGAGTTAGCACCAAAGTATACCTTAGGACAGCCAACCTTATGAGAAACACTAACTGAGATGCCATATTAACAACATTATATCACCATGTTATGCTCTCCTATATTTTAAAATCTTAATTCATCAGCATTCATTCCTCTTGACCACAATGCCTCAAAATATCATTATTGCAGCAAGGTACCCTCATCATATAAATACCATGCCTTAAATCACTTTATTAAAGATACTGCACTTCTTTAAGAATTTATTCTGTGATCATAGAGGTCCTTAAGATGTGCTCATACTTTATAGATGATGTGTCTGGACCATGATCCAAATGATAAAAAATTGGCATTGTCAAAACTAAACCTGAAATAATGCTAGCTAACATCAATCACTGATAGCGAATCAAGGCATGAGCATAGATTGGCACAAGGAAGACAGATAAGCAACATCAAAGAATGGCAATATAAAAACTACAAAGAGTATTTGACAGGAATCCTGAATCCAGGAAATCAAAAAATATCGGTATGAATGATACATAAGGTGAATTTAAGCCATGTTGACTTTGGTGCAACCAACAAGATGAACATCAGACTGTTTATCAGATGCGGAGCAACCAATAAAAAATTTCGAACGAGACAAAGCATCTTGTGAGATCAACCTCTCAAATCAAGGAATTGCATCTGGAGCTATGCACGAAACTTGGAAACAACTAAGGGTTTCCAAAACTGGTAAGCCATCGAAACATGAGACCCCAAAATTTTAGGGCACATAAAATACAAACATTCTGTAAAAGTCCCTTTTTTTAAGTAGCAAATTATCAGGAAACCAGAATGAATATATCAAGATTACTCCCTATGCTGCAAAAATCAGTAAAACCCTGTGTTATTGTAGCATTCAGCAAAGCTTTTGCTCTTGAAGAAAATGTGATAAATGTCAGAGAGCAGGTTTTACTATCTTAATGAGGAGAAGTGATGTTAATTTTTATTTTGCCAAGGCCAAAGTCAAATTGGTCTACCTTGGGTAGTTAGGAGGAAAAGCCACTATCCTCCTTACCCAGGCTTGTGATATGTTTACCTCCTGCGAGTTGATTGGGGCTCGCAAGGTACCAGCAATCTCACTCCCACATAAGTTCTTTGAAGGTGGGACAAGATGTCTCCAAATATTTTAGCCTAAGAGGTTAGCTCAACCAGTTATCATCATTGTTGTTGTGCATTTGGTTAGTTTCAGAACCAACTGATCCCTGGTTCAAATCTCCCTTGATTAGGCACACTTGTTTATGCCAATGGTTTTACTAGGAATACAATCCATAGATGTGGGGAAGCATCCCTTGGATTTATCCCACTAGGTTTTCCTTGGAAAAAAAGGGGTACACAGCCCAAAAAGCATTATTCCAGTCTGAAACACACATCTACAGGCCTGAAACAACTGTTTCAAGTGCATTTCCATCCCTGGTACATTTATGGACACAGAAATATGCAAAGTGGTGTTCAGAACAGTGTTATTTGAACTGGTGGAACTGGACGGTCCGACCATTTTGGAGGTGAAACCTTTCCAACAGTTGCCCTGAACCTGAAAAGGGCAGTTTTTGTATCAAAACTGCTGGTTCCATGCCAAACCGGTTGGTTCTATACAAAGCTGGCCAGTTCCATACAATGGAAATAAGGACCCTCGGAAGTTGGAACACAAATTTTTAACAAAAGCAATAATTTAAGAAAGGGGTAGCCTAATATTCAAATCTAGGGCCCTAATGCCATGTAATTAATGCCGATGTTAAATTCTTGAAGTAAAAGGGTGAAAATGAATCATGAAGGCTAAGTAACAATACACATCAAAATAGGGGCCATTGTAATGTTCCCGATAAATTAATTTCCCAAGAGACGAAGAAGCCTATCAATCTCTGTAGGCTATAGTCCTTGATAGAGGGTAAAACCCCAAAATACCCATGTTTGGGCAAGTTTTGGGGCAGCTGGGCAAAGAAACCCAAAAGTGGAGTTTGAAATGAATTTCTCTCAAATTAATTAAAGAGAAAATTCCCTCGAGGAAATCTATAAATACAAGAGGGTTGAATTCATTTGGATCACCATTGATTGGATCATTTTATCTCTGTTTTTTGAGCCTCAGGCCCCTTTTCTCCTATCAATTTCGGAGGTGATTTCTCTTTGTTCTGGCACAGGGATTTCTCTCTATTCAAGGAGCAGCAAAGTAGTTTTCAAGGCAAAGTCTGTGGCAAGGTAATTAAGGTACCTTGAGATAGGACGAACTCTCCTCTGAAGCTAATTTCTAGGCGGATCAAAGTATTGAAAGGCTCCATACAGCAGGCCGAAGGTACCTAGGACTGGCAATCTCCTGAGGTCGAAATTGGAGAAGAGAGTACCTTGAATCCTTGTCCAAGTCTATCTCTGCATGAACAAGAGCAAATCCCAAGTGATCCACACTTATATTAAGATTGTATGAAGGTCTGGAATTGGGTCGAAGTTTGAAGTAAAGCGCCGGCAGGTTTGGCAAAGTTCTGGAGCACATTCTTAGTCAACCAACCACGCAGACCACCCACATCATTCTGAGCAAATTGGGTTAACTTTGTGACAGAATTGGTAATTTCGTCCCTGGAGCTAATCAAAAAGTATAGTTCAAGGATCCTGAATCTAATACGGTGCCAGAATTTGTATCTCCAAATCCAGAAGGCAAGCACAAACAGTATCACACCCATGGCAATTCGCTTTCCAATTCAAACTACTATCAAAAACGGATAATCCCTGAAGTAGGACCAGGCTTTGTCCTAAAATAGTTTGACGTTTTCTTTGGCTGAGTTGCCCTAAAGCAATCACCGCATATCTTGGACTAGTTTTTTGGAGTACTGAAGCAAAGTAACACAGATTTCCTGTAGTTGCAGATCCCAGCCTAAGGAAGGTCTCTGAAGTTCGTCAATTAGTCTAAGGTTGGACCAAATTAGTAGCTTGAAGTAGGCCAAGGAAGCCTGTCAAATCGACATTCTTGAAGCAAGAGGCCCACAGGTCCTTGGAACTAGGCGTAGCATCCTGTAGCAGACATAGTTTTGGAGATATCTATAATTAGTTCCTAATCAGAATCTACAAGAATACTCATTCTGCTCAGATCGTTAGTGTACTTGGAACACTTTCTTTGTTAAATTTGCATTACATGCACAGTGATATGGTTGCTGACAATTGTGTCATGATACTTAGCGTGGATCATATCTTATTGTGCTATTGAATGAGTTGATGCTTTATTTATTGAATGAGCAAAAGAAATTTCATCGAAAACCCTAGATACCTGAAACCCTAGGTCAAAAATTACACTAAAATATTACAACCGTGTCCCATATTTCACTTGTCGGAGATGAATATACACAAGGACAAGTGTCCTCAAACACTTGACCTCAACATGTCCTGAAAATTGGACACATGTCCTGTTGAAAATGTAACTAGTGTCGATCCTCATAATGTAATAAAATGTAATTGTTATCATTGACATATTTATTATATTCATATTACTATTTTACTTTTGGTCAAAGCATGATCTTCATGCTTATGGAGACAAAAGAGTCTATAGAATTTATTATGAGTCAAAAATAAACGTATTTGAGTCAAATCCCAATTGGACTTTTGCAAAAAAAAGAAAAAGAATTTTTATTTTGAGTCAAAGAGTCAACACAAGACCAAGTTGGCCCTCCTTGGACATGTCAACCGACGTGGCAGCTATTCGACCCTCCTATACAGGTATATATGAGTCAACTGGAACCCTTAGAGACACACACTCACACATCACATCATCCATCAATTTATGTGACTAATCAAGAAGAAAAAGAGCCAAAGTCAAAGGAGAGAGAAGGAACTCAAAGGAGTAAAAAAATTGGGTTTTCTATCTTGTTTCTGATCACATGTGCAAAGATTTTGTGGCATCTCTGTGAAAATTACAGGGCCGGAATTTGGCCTTCACTGCAGGACCGAAAATTCTATATTTGACCAGATTTCAAAAGGGTTTGACTAGTGTTGACTTTGACTTGATTGGAGTAGACTTAGAGGAGGGTAGACTTGGAAATTTGTGGGTTTTTGGTCATGGTCTTGGATCTTGGATATCTCATTTTGATTTGATTCTATAAGAAGGATTGTTGGGTTTTCCCACTTGTATAATCACTTGATGAAGAAGATAATATAAGTAATAAGAATCCAACAAACATTCACAAGTAATTATCAAGTTAAGAAAAATCAATCATTATCTTACAGCACTTAGTTTCTCAACATGGTATCAGAGCTAAGGTGAAAGAAAGGTAGCGTGAAGATCACAACTTGTTGGGACATTTGAAGACACTATTGCAGCAGTTATCTCTCCAAAGACAGAAGGGTTGAAAATCATATTGTTGAAGACATCCTCATAGTAGTTGTCTCTCTCTTGAAGGCTCTTGGAAATTTCATCAACTTCTCGCTCACTCATATGCTCTTGCTCACTCATCAACATTCTTGAAGACACTCTTATAGCAACTTCTCTTTCTTTGACATGTAAGTACCCTACTCGACTCTATTTCTAATCCTCCCAACCAAATGACATCTATTTGCAAAGAAGGCAACAAACTTGATGGAGCTTCTAATTTCAAAGCTTGGAAAAAGAGAATTGATCTATTTCTCAAAGAAAATGAAGTCATGCAATTTGTTGAAGGCAATGTTCCAATACCAGACAAAACTAATGCTCAAGAAGTAGCCAAGTACAACAAGGGAGAAATTAGAGCTCAAAGAATTCTCTTTGAGTCTATCAAGGATCATCTTATCTCTTTTGTTTCAGATTTGTCCACATCCAAAGAAGTATATGATAAATTGGTCAAATTATATTCTTTCAAGACTCAATACTACTGGTTAGAAGATATCTCTAAGGAATCAACTTTATGGAACAAGAATTTCAAAAGATGAAGATGCGGCTTCATACTATATGAAAATATCAAAAATAAAGGACCAACTTCAAGGACATGGAGAAACCATATCTGATTTTGAATTAATCACTTCCGTAATCAATGCTCTACCAACAACTTGGAATGGTTTTGCAAGTGGAATCTATGCAAGAAAATATAGTCCAACTTTTGAAGAACTTTGGGGTCTGTGTGTTCTAGAAGAAACAAGGTTGAAAGCAAAAGATGATACCGAACCCAATAACAAAAACTCTCAAGCCTTTGTTTCTAAATCAAAGAAGAACTTTAGAAAGTTTGGAAGATTTGGATCTCATCACAAGTATAACAATAACAAGCCTCGTGGAAATCAAGACACGTCAAAAGTTTTGTTGATAGTGTTGGATACCGCTACCATACAAGGGATCTCCCTCATATAAGGTCCCAACTAGGCCTCACATTGTTTGGTGTAGGAGTACCATCCAGAATACAACCCAACTCCCATTTTACTTAAAGATATGCCTTGCCTTTAGCTGTCAGCATGAGAGAGAATTGCAATTGTCCTTTCGAATGAGCAAGCTAGTATGCCTTGTGAATGTTCAATTTCCAATGTATCAAGGTTCTTCTACGGCGGATGGGAAAATTAAGTGAGCCTCTAAGAGAGAAGTAATAGAACTACCCTAATGGAGACACATGCAATAAGTAAGACTTGTCTAACATCAAGCGAAATAGTTCACAAGGACCCGACAATCATTATAGCGTAACAACACATTTCCAACAAGGAGCATCGGAGTAACCGAAATAGTTCAAGTAATCCAGTAATAATGAAAGCAAACATGAACCATAAACATTCAAAGAATAGTCTTAGAAACATTCACAATCCGTGTGTGAAAACGTGTTGGCCTAGAAGGCTTCAACATTAAACAAAAGTCTCAAGATACATAAATGCAATGAACATCAATAGCTCCAATAGTGGAGTGTTAGAGCCACTACTTGCTCCCCAAAAGTACTAACTCTGTCTCACTAATGCCTTGTGGCAGAAGCCAAGGTTAAAAATCCTTTACATGAGAAATGAGGATCTATTTATAACTTGAGGAATGACCTTTCACATCCTCATGACTCTTGAATTTCTCACTTCTTGTGACCTTTGGACTTCTACAACCGTTGGAATTCCAAATAACTTTTGGAATTACATACGACTTTTGATATTACATGTCTTTTGGACTTCCATGACTCTTGGTCTTCAACTTATTTGTCTTTTACAATGATTGCAACAATACATTATGACTTCCACATCATCATATGACGAGACTTGACATGTCACTATCTAGGATGACTGGGACTAATAGTGACTGATGACATGGACTTTCTCCAGTGGTGACATGGCTTCCAACTATATCTTCATTCTTCATGCAACTCTAATCGTTGATGTCCTCTACCCTCCAAAGGGTATCTGATCAAATGGAGTCCTTGCGGTTGCTTTGATCATCAACATTCAAGCATGTTCTTTGTTCTTTCCGAGCTTCCTTTGTTTGTTCTCCTTGCCCGATCTTCCTCATGTGTGCTTGCCATGGTGTTTCTGGAATACCTGTGTCTACAATCACTCATGACGAACAACTATCAGTCTGAAAATCTCCTATTCTACGATGATTCATGCATATTTTATGTTCAAGCCTCTTCGATGCACTCAAGAGGGACAAAAGGGGCTTTAAGGCGCATGGGCGCACTTTAAAAGGCTGAAGGGCTAAAGAGGAGAAGCTTCGGGGTTTTGGCATGCGCTCATGCGCTCAAAGGAAGAAGACAGTCAAGGCAGGGGGCATGGCGCAAGTTCGAAGGGCGAAGGGGAAAGCTTTGGGCTTCCTAAGTGCATTGTGCGCTCAAGGGAGTGATGGAAGGCGCAAGGCACACTCCTAAAGGCTGAAGGGTGAAGGCTTCAGGCTTTCGAGGTGCGCTCATGCACTCAAGAGACCTAGGAGGGCACAAGGCGCACTCCTGAAGGCTGAAGGTTGGTACTTCGTGCATTTCAAGTGCACTCATATACTCAAAGAGTCCAAGAGGGCACATGGTGCATCAAGGAATGTTGAAGGGTGAAGCTTAAGGCCTTCAGGGTGCGTCTATGTGCTCAAGGAGGGCGCACTTCTTCAAGTCGAAGGAGTGTGCTCTAGAAAGACTTGGTCTTTTGAGGGCACAGTTCGGAGTAAGGAAGGGGAAAGAGGGTTAAGGAGTGTGCCTAGTGCTCTTGGTGGGAGCATGGCGCAGTTCCGAACAACCAAGGATTCCTCATCAAGGCTTCAGAATGCGCTCATGTGCTTTTAGCCTCAATGAGTTCACTTTGAACCAAAAATTTGTCTAAGTCTGAGAAAAGGCGCAAGGGGTGAACAAGATGAGTTTACACATAGAACCAAGCGTGACGCACACTAACTCATCAAGAAAACTTAGAAAAACTTGAACGATGATAAATATTCATTGAAATGCCAATTTGTACCCATTCCCCAAGTATAACGAATGAAGTGTGTGCGACTGCGACCCAAAAGTGTCATTTTATGACAACAATGATGTTATGACCACAAAATGCACCAAAAGATGTTTTGATCAATGCAACGACACTTGAGACCATTCAAAGACACTTGAAATACATAGAAAGCATGAAACAACATTTGATAATCAAAGCAACTCTAGATACAACAATGATAGTAGGCTCCAAAATTCAAATATAGCAAAATTTTGGAGGGTGTTGTAGCAGCGACAACAAGTTCAATGCTTTGGTTGCACTGAATATGGGCTTTATAAGAGAGATTATCCCAAGAGCTCTAAGGATAATAAGAGCAACAAAAGGAAAGAAAGAAATGAAGCACATATAGCAGAAGATGAAGGAGCTGAAAAGAAACCTAAGGTCGAAGACAAGGACCTCTACTATGTTGAATTTTCATGACCTTAGGTCTAGGTTAGAGTCCTAAAATCATTGACGCTACCAAACCAAGAATCTCAACCATAAACTACTTTGCACAATGGATGGGCTTTATAAGAGAGATTATCCCAAGAACTCTAAGGATAATAAGAGCAACAAAAGGAAAGAAAGAAATGAAGCACATATTGCAGAAGATGAAGGAGCTGAAAAGAAACCTAAGGTCGAAGACAAGGACCTCTACTATGTTGAATTTTCACGACCTTAGGTCTAGGTTAGAGTCTTAAAATCGCTAACGCTACCAAACCAAGAATCTCAACCATAAACTACTTTGCACAGCGGAAATATAAAGAAGTAAATCACATATGCACAATATACACACTTTTAAACAAAATTGTACAATATGAACAATCCCAATCTTCGTTATATTAAACAAACTGAGTAATACAACAATCTATGGTTTACAAGATACAATGACAAACTTCGTTGCACAACTTCTATGTTGTATCTTGTCCTGTTGGTCCGTCGCACCAGTACTACTCACTAGTAGTGCCTTCGTCCATCAAGGCATCTACACATCGAGACTCCTAGAGGGTTGCCTCCTATCATTGTTGCAAATCACGTCTGCTACAATGAAAACGAGCTCATCAACTACTCTCTAGGTTGGCCAATTCCCGAGCTCCAATCTGTCAAGCTAGCAACAACTTTAGTCCATCAAAGCATTGCACTTCAGCACCGTCCTTCACCCAAACTGCAATTGCTCTCTGTTCTTCAAGATAGCTCATCTAGGGCTACTTTGGGTAGCCAACACACTGCCCTCCAATCAGCTCTATGACACCCAATCAACTGACTGTCGAATCTGCTCCTAGGAAAGACTCTTCTCCTCCTCGGAAGACCCTCCACTTGGCATCAACAGGCTATTATGCAATCTGATCCAAATCTAGTCATAAACTATGACCCAACATCCTCATACTTATACTTGAGCAATGGTGCACTATTGCAATCTTGCAACTTTGGTTAGGACATCAACATACACCCTAACAACCACCTCTAAACGTTGCAACAGTCCTTGAAAAGAGTGCGGCTTACCTCCGTTGAGAAGGTGTTGTCCTATGTTGTTTGTGCCATGGAACTATTGTAGGAGTATGGCCTTACATCCCTCCACAACTTATCCAAACAATCCAGCGTCCCACTATAATTACAACAGGGATTTGTAGCCTTCAAAAACATGAGGTAATCCACCCTAAACTGCACCAAAACAGCGTAGAATTTACACTAATCTTTGACCTTACTCCCTGCCAATGTTTTAAAACTCAGACTCCAACTCCGACTCAGTCGACGGTCGACTCCGACTCCGACTCCGACTCGATATCGACTCGGCTGGCTTGATTTCAATGACTCGGTCGTTGTAAAAAATACATTAAATATTTATTTTTTATAAAAACACATAATTTTAAAGATTTTCATTCATGTTTCCAAACACACAGCATTAGAATATCGATAGAAGACAACATTTTATCAAAGTAGGCTCATGAATATATCCATTATATCAAAATGGCACCCAGTGCATTGTCCAATACATACACGATGATGATATAGAGATCAAAATAAAAACACATAACCAAGGAGGCTATAAATGGCCTCTACAACAAAAGTCTATGACCAGTACTACTGGCTACTGCTAGAGTTGCCAACATCATCTAGCTCAGTGTTACTTGGGAGCGGGAACGAAAGTGGGGAGCGAGAGCGAAAACGGGAACGGGAGCGACATTTTCAGAAGCTCCTGGTTTGGCAGCGAATCCCAGAGGAGTTTGACAACCAATGTCACATCAAGGTACATAGAGGGATTGGTGCTCTTGATTAAATATGAGTTCCATACCCTAATACATGACAAAATTCAATGGAAACATTGCAATCCTCCAATCCTGAAAAACTGATAAGTCTGCTGGATTTTGAATGAAACCTAAAATTCTACTTTCTCCATATGAAATCCAATGAGGTCGGAACCACTCTCAAACATCCTGAGTCATTTCATGAGAATGTCACTTTTACTTTAAGAATTTAACATTACCATGAAATTTGAATAACATATCAATACTAGGAGAGGGGAATGGACCCCAAATAGCATTTAACTAATTTAGAAAACACCTTGGAGTCCCCAACACTCAGCTAACAGTTAACAATTTTTATAAAAATATGAAAAATCGCATTTTTTTGGGGGTTGCAGGCCGCATTCATTGACTCGGCCGAGTTATTGCAGAACCGGCCGGGTTGACCGAGTCATGACTGTCTTGACCGAGTCATGCAATAACTCGGCCGAGTCAGTCATGACTCAGCCTCCCGTTCCGTTTTTTCTGCCGGGTCACAAAAAATCCCAACGACTCGGATCAACTCGGCCGTTTCAGATTCGATTTGGCCGTTTTTTAAAACATTGCTCCCTGCTCAAATTCGGACCCAAAACAGTGAAGAATAACACCTTAAATCATGCCAAGATTTACCTTTAGACCTGCGGCCTACCTCTTGTAGCAGCTCGGCCTAATCACAAGTGTATTCTTGCCCAAACAAACCCTTAATTCCTTCGTCCTCCTTCTCTTGAGCTTGACCAAATTTCAGAGAGAGATCTATGAGATGTTTGCTACACATGGATGCTCTAAATGTCCTCAATACGGTTCAACGTCACATTTGATGTGATACTTATCAAGTCAGCCTACTTGACAACTAAATTAATTATGTCAACTTCAAAAATTCATATCTCTCTAACGACAACTCGAATTCAGACGATTTTCGATGCATTGGAATCGTCTTTCCGAGCACTATCATCCTCATCCATCACATGCCATGAATCCATCATGGTTTTTCCCCCAAAACACGATGGGTGCCAAAACCCCATACTTGGGTTCCAAACCCACAAGCTGCCCTTGTGGCCCTTTTTCCTCCAAAACCTGAACCCTAGGGCTTGGAGTACCTCCCAAGCTACACAATTCAACCCAAGACTAGGAAATATCTCGTCACCATCATCACTTCTCGCAATACTTGCCCAACTCTTGGCGCTCACAATTGCAGCAATCCCTATACGGTGAACTACGCCCTTCTCGAAAGTGTCGTTGTCACTGCCAGAAGCAACCTGCTTCTTCTTCTTATCTTGTAACGTCTTCCACTCTTTCCATGATTCCTTCTTGGTAGTTGTAGGAGCACCCTTGCTCACCATTGACCACGCGCTCTTCTTGGGCTGCAGAGTCTCCCTCTGAATCTGCAAGCTCCCTCTCGAACTAGACTCCCTCTGAGCCTCTGAAACCTAGACCTTCTCGGGAAAGTGTACCTTCTTCTCGGGAAAGTGTACCTTCTTCTCGGGAACCTGTGCCTTCTCCTCTAAAGCTTGCACCTACACTTACTCCTGCTTCTCTAGAACCTGCACCTGCACTTGCTCCTTGCTTCTTTGGAACCTGCACCTGCACTTGCTCCTTGCTTCTCTAGAACCTGCACCTGTCTCTGCCTCTTTCCATGATCCTCAGGCTTTGGCAGACAACATGTAGAGACCATGCTCTCTAATTCTGAGTACAATCCCATCGAACTTAGAGCCTCTGAACCTGAGTCTTGCCTTTCCATCCTAGAACAAGACCTCAAACCCCTTCTTCTCCATCATCGAGACAGAGATCACATTATATCTGAGTCCTGGTACAAACAATACATCCTGGACCCGCATCATACGTCCTGTCTCCATTCTGAATGGCACGACACCCGATCCTCAAATCTCCAACTGACTCTTGTCGCCCAACACCATGTCCAACTTCAAGTCTCATCCAACTAGAGTCTCAAAAATATCATGTGACCCTGTCATATGCTTCGTCGCACCACTGTCCACATACCATCCATCTTCTTTGATAGTACTCTGCGAGAAATGAGAAATCATAGCAAAATCCTCCTCTTCGTCTTTCAATCTTCTAGCGAGCTCATCCATCTCTGCTTTATTGGCAATAAGGGCAGCCTGCTTCCCTTTTCTTTTCTCATCATCTCCCTTCTTCTTCTTTGGACATCTTGACGAAAAATGGCCCATCTCGCCATAGTTGAAACACTTGACTTTACTCAAGTCCTTCTTTTGCTTACCCTTCATTCATGATGCAAGTGCCATGTCATCATCTGAAGCTTTCTACTTCGGCTGAAGATCCTCGTCTCACAACTCATCCTGAATGAAATCATCCCACAGCCTATCCCAGTGTGGCAGCGTCTCCCTGGCAATGATTCCTTTGATGAAGGGTTTCCATTCCTTGGTGAACCCTTTCAAGTCAATCCTTACCATATCTCCATTTGAGATAGTCATGTTAGTTTTTGGTAGCATCGGATGTGCTCTATCCATGAAAATTGGTGGAGAGGCTAAGGCACATGAGTTCTAAAGAACCCAAAAATCGTTTGGTGAAATTCCAACCAGATTGTATCTTATTAAACTAATTAATATTTTTAATGGGGTTCCTAAAAGTCTAAACTTAGGAAAATTAAAATATTAATGGGTATAATCAAAATATGGGTGAGAATGTTCTAGAAAGCGGATCAAGTCAAGTTTTAATCTTAGCTATTGATTAGAGACTTAATCTCGGTCATTGAAGTTACAACGAAAAAAGTATAAGGAGGCTTGGGGTTCATTTAGAAACACATGGAGAGAACAAATTGATCTAGAGTTCGATTTATGGGGCTAGGAAGTTGAGAAATTCGAACTAGGTGATCATTCTGCAGCAGAGGGTCAGGGATAGTTGTGGAACACTGGACAGAGAGGCAGCGCAGCACCTAGAGGGACTAACGTTCAGCCAGCCTGGGCCCACGCAGGCTTGACGCAGAGCCAGAAGGGCCAGCGCGAGGAGAAAGTTGCCTTCACGTAGAAATTTGAAACTACGGAGGAGTTGCCAAAACAACCGGGAGAGGTTGACGCAAAAGCTCCAGGAGGCAGAAGAGACAGTGCAGAGCTAATGCAGAGCCTGTAAGGTTGACGCAAGGCCAGCGCAGAGCTAACGCAAAGCCTGTAAGGTTGATGCAGGGCCAACGTAGAGATAGTCGAGGTTAGCCAGTTCTACTGTCGGATCAGCCAAAAACTACTGGGTGAAGTGAGGTAATCCCAGTCAGTTTTCCGCCATTATATATTTCTCTATAACTGGATTTCCAAGAGGGCATCCAACATTGTATTCAGAACTACTGCTTAATAATATAAAACCCTAAGAGCTACTGCACTGGTTTTCCCGCATTGGGTTTTTCCGGGGACTATTTTCTCCAAAAATAACGGTGTCCTATGTATCTTGTTCTTTGCTCAGTTTCTTGTTTCATGTAATCAAATTAAATTGGTGTAGGCTGCAAAAGTAATTTACTTCAGTATTTTTCAGAAAATAACTTGATAATGTATATTAAAACCAAGTAGGAGAAGTAAATTCAGTTTTGCTGCAGTAGGGGTTCCTTGAGTGTAGGAATTTTCACAAGTCACACCGATGGCGGCAAGCTCGTCTTTGACCTGAGACAATCTCGTCAGATACGAGGTCACGCTTTCACCCTTTATCATCTTGTCCTCCAATACCAATACTCAATTCTTGTTCTTATTCTAGAACAAATTCTGAAGAGACACCCATATCTCATGTGTGGTGTTCTTCCCGGACAAATGAGGTATTAGGGCATCCCTCCCAACATCTAGGAAGATCAGTCTCGCCCTCGCATCCAAATCTTCCCATATTTCCATCTCCTTAGGGTCGGTTGGCTTCTTGATCTCTTTCTCGGCAAAATCCCAGAACTTGTCGACTTGCAAGAACAACTTGATCCTTTCCTTCCATGGACTATAGTTGGACAACCCGTCGAATCTGTCCTCACATCGGATACCTGCCTGCAACTTCGACATTTTAGTGAACCCTTCACTCACAATGTGACCAGCTCCCTCTCATGCTGTACTTCGCTGCGCACAACTTTGATTTACTTACTTCCAAAGTAGCTCAAACATGCTCTGATACCATGTTGAATTTCCATGACCTTGTGTCTAGGTTAGAGTCTTAAAATCACTGACGCTACCAAACCAAGAATCTCAACCATAAACTACTTTGCACAATGGAAATATAAAGCAGTAAATCACATATGCACAATATACACAGTTTTAAACAAAATTGTACAATACGTACAATCCCAATCTTCGTTAGATTAAACAAACTGAGTAATACAACAGTCTATGGTTAACAAGATACAGTGACAAACTTCATTGTGCAACTTCTATGTTTGTATCTTGTCCTGTCGGTCCGTCGCATCCGTACTACTCACTAGTAGTGCCTTCGTCCATCAAAGCATCTACACATTGAGACTCCAAGAGGGATGCCTCCTATCATTGCTGCAAGTCACATCTGCTACAATAAACACGAGCTCATCAACTGCTCTCTAGGTTGGCCAATTCCCGAGCTTCAATCTTCCAGGCTAGCAACAACTTTAGTCCATCAAAGTGTTGCACTTCGGCACCGTCCTTCACCCAACCTTCAGTTGCTCTTCGTCCTTCAAGATAGCTTGTCTAGGACAACTTTGGGTAGCCAACACCCTGCCCTCCAATCAGCTCTATGACACCCAATCAACTGACTGTCGAATGTGCTCCTAGGAAAGACACTTCTCCTCCTCAGAAGACCCTCCACTTGGCATCAACAGGCTGCTATGCAATCTGATCCAAATCTGTTCATAAACTATGGCCCAACATCCTCATACTTATACTTGAGCATTGGTGCACTATTGCAGTCCTGCAACTCTGGTTAGGGCATCAACATACACCCTAACAGTGACCTCTAGAGTCTAAACACTGCAACAGTCCTTGAAAAGAGTGTGGCTAACCTCCCTTGAGAAGTTGCTGTCCTATGCTGTTTGTGCCATGGAACTGTTGTAGGAGTATGGCCTTACAGCCCTCCACAACTCATCCAAACAATCCTGCATCCCACTGTAATTACAACAGGGATTTGCAGCCTTCAAAAACATGAGGTAATCCACCCTAAACTGCACCAGAACAGCCTAGAATTTACACTGATCTTTGACCTTATTCTCTGCTCAAATTCAGACCCAAAACAGTGAAGAATAACACCTTAAATCATGCCCAGATTTACCTTTAGGCCTGCGGCCTACCTCCTGTAGCAGCTCGGCCTAATCACAGGCGTATTCTTGCCCAAACAAACCCTTAAGTCCTTCGACCTCCTTCTCTTGAGCTCGACCAAATTTCAGAGAGAGATCTATGAGATGTTGCACACACATGGATGCTCTAAATGTCCTCAATACGCTTCATATTTATAGACATATGAAGGCTCAACGTCACATTTGAAGTGACACTTATCAAGTCGGCCTACTTGACAACTAAATTAATTATGTCAACTTCAAAAATTCATATCTCTCTAACGACAACTTGGATTCAGAGGATTTTCGATGCGTTGGAATCGTTTTTCCGAGCACTATCATCCTCATCCATCACATGCCGTGAATCCATCATGGTTTTGCCCTAAAAACACAATGGGTGCCAAAACCCCATACTTGGGTTCCAAGCCCACAAGCTGCCCTTCGGTGCTTTTTCCTCCAAATCCTGAACCCTAGGGCTTGGAGTACCTCCCAAGCTACACAATTCAGAATATTATTGAAGAATATAGCAAGTACCAGGTTTGCAAGCAAGTCTGTTTTTCTTTTCTTATTAGAAGATGGTAGTTAGAGTGGTAATTACAGTTATATTTGAAGAATAGAAGATTTTTGGGATTCACAAATTGCAAAGTCATGGAGATTAAGCTTAAGAAAGGAGCATAAAGTATTGGAAGAAATAGAGTCTACAAAGAAATCTAAAAGAAGCATTCAGTTGCATTTAAGATATTCATATCTTCGAAGGTTCATCATGAAGATTTAGATGCAGCCATCATCTCTTTTAGAAGCAAGAACTACAAGTCATCAATAGGAACAGAAAAAGAGTCATAAACTAATATGCAACATTATGATTTCAGTGAAGACAAAATTGATCAGAGAAATTATACTACCAATACAAGGCATTTCGGAAGCAGATTAATGGAAGAACTAGAAGGACAAAGCAAAAGCATTCTACAAGAAGAAGCAGACAATATATACATTTAAAGACAGTCAATTATATGACAATATGAAAGCAAGCTTTAAAAGAGTTATCTATCAACCAAAAGGAAGAAATTCATTTACTTTAGAAGGTTACTCTTCTCATAAAGGAGGAGTCCCATGTTCATAAAAGACCTTGCAATCAGATATCTAAAAGGGACTCATGGATTAGAAACATTATCTTCAAAGGGAGTTGGAGGCAGATCATGATACATGTTGATCAAGATATATTACTTCTAGACAGTTGGGCAAAAAGTCAAAATATGCTTATTATCAAGATTCTCTTAGTAGGTTAGTTGACAGTTTACAGATATAAGGCAACATCATTGAAGAACTTTGATCCAACAACTGATTGGTTCGAACTTTGAACACATTATTGACAAAACTAATGTTGACAATATTGTTGGTCATTTCTACTTATTCGATGTAATTTCTTGGAAGAATGTGAAGCTAGATTCTGTTATAATGCAAAGGAAGTAATATTAACTTCAAAGGGAGCTAGTAGCAGAAAATGACATGAAGGATCTTACAACTTGGGATTTGAGATTAGATCAATTTATTTGGTAGTGCTGATAACAAGGCAAGGCACTACTGATGATTGAGGTATGGTATGGTTTTCTAGAAGAGTATGTAGTAGAATCCTCAGACCCTGTGGATTGAAGAGGCAGAAGATGTAGCAGTTGTGAGACAGTTTTTTGGACTATTTAATGACATGTTGGATTCAATTATGATATTGATCAAGGCTGCATGAAGATTGTCAGCGAACCAGGAAGGTCAAAGTGCTTTATGACTTGAGAGTATGATGCAGATAGGAGTCGAGAAGCTACAACAGATCTCCACAGAAGAATAGGTAGTCGATGAATTGATGAAGTTCCTTTTTATGGATGAGGATGAGTATTTTTGAGACAAGCTTAGGGTTGTGAATATCTCCTCCCTTGTTGAGAGGGAGTGAGGGTGGACACCTTGTTCTCCATGTGTCATGTACTATGGCTAGAACTAACAGCCATAAGCCTAGTGCATGAACATTAGTAGGGAGAATGGTGGATTGGATAAGCATCTGGGATCAATATTATTTGATGATTTGTACTATGACCAAGACTACCTGCCATAAGTCAAGTACATTGATCTAAGATAACAATAGTCCTAAAGGCCAACATTTCCAGGTGTAAAGTTTTGTGACAGTGGATTAGGAAATGGTCCTGTGAGGACATACCTTGGTGAACACCCGAGTGGGGTATGTGCCTTGAGAGGCAGTGGTGTCCAAATTTATTCCTCCCAACATTGTGCTCTGATCTAGTGGAGAGATAGAGCTTACTTGTCAAGGCCTTGGTAGTTTAACAATGTTGGCTATGATGATATAATCATCATTGACGCTTTATCAATTTGAATGATTTCTTATATGAATATTTTAACTTGGGAGTATCCTATTGTGTCATTATGAATACCTCCCTAGTTAAGAGCGAGTGTTGAAATTTTAACTAGTGTCGATCTTCATAATGTAATAAAATGTAATTTTTATCACTAACATATTATATCCATTATTATTATTTTATTTTTGGTCAAAGTATGTTCTTCATGCTTATAGAGTCAAAAGAGAAAGAGAAATTATTATGAGTCAAAAAGAAATGCATTTGAGTCAAGTCCCATTTGGACTTTGTAAAGAAAAAGCAAAAGAATTTTTATTTTGAGTCAAAGCATCAACACAAGACCAATTCAGCCTATGTGGTAGCTATTTGACCCTCCTGGATAGGTATATATATGAGTCAACTTGACCTCTTGGAGACACACACTCACACATCACATCATCCATTGATTTGTGTGCCTAATCAAGAAGAAAAAGGGTCAAAGTCAAACGAGAGAGTAGGAAATCAGAGAGAAAAAAATTGATTTTTCTATCTTGTTTCTACTCACACGTGCGAAGATTCTATGGAATCTCTACGAAATTTGGCCTTCACTGCAGCACTGAAAATTTTGTCATTTGACCATATTTCAGAAGGGTTTGACCAGTGTTGACTTTCATTGACTTTGACTTGATTAGATGAGAATTGGAGGAGAGTTGACTTGGATATTTGTGGTATTTTTTGGTCTTGGTATTGGGTCTTGGATATCTCATTTTGATCGGATTCTATAAGAAGGATTGTTGGACATTCCCCCTTATGGGGTTTTGCCCGGGTTGGAACCTAATTTTTGGTGTTCTTTGTCTCTTTGTGAGCTTTATATTTCTGCACATTTGTATATTACTTGATGAAGAAGATAATATAAGTAATAAGAAGCCAACAAACATTCACAGGTTATTATCAAGTTAAGAGAAATCAATCATTATCTTATAGCACTTGGTTTCTCAACATGTCACCCATGTGAGCAGCATTAAACCATGCTTTTGCCTTTTTTTTGTCATTTCACTTGGCAAGTCAAAGCTATGAGGCAAATTGGAGTGGAGCTAAAGGTTATTGTGGAGTGTGTGAAGGGATTCCAAGTGTTGGGCAAGTGGATTTGTCCACCAATCTTTAAATGTTTTTTCTACAACAGTGCACTATCTTCTTCATTTCACGGAGATTATGGCTCAATCATCAAGCACAAAGAAAAGGTCAAAGGAAGGGATGAGTTTTGGTCTTTTGGAAAAATGTAGTTCAAGCTTCTTCAAAAAAGGTCCAGGATACATCTTTAGATGATGGTTGATGGGAGATGGTAGATCTCGTTATTAAGATCATGAACCCTATCATCTATGATTCTAGTATCTAGTATCTACACAATTTTATATTTGCCATCAGCATTCCTGCTGGAGAATGTAGTAGGGCAGTTATTAATTCAAATTCTCCTTAATCTTAATAATTGCTTGTGAACTTTATTTATCTTCTTGTGTTTCTTTATTAAATCTTTTCATCAAACAATTATCGAGTGCATAAATAGTAAAAACAATGGATACGCAAATTAAGTTCCAAGCAAGGGAAAAACCTTTCCAAGGAAAAACCCAATAAAATTCTTCTCTTCTTATAGAATCTGCTTCAAATGAAAAAACCAAGACCCAAACCCTAGACCAAGTCCTCCTCGAAGCACCAAGTCAGCCCTCCAAGAAGCCCTTCCAATTAAGTCAGAGATCAACCAAGATAACAATAGTCAATCCTGCTTCAACCAACTTTCTACTTCAACTTTGGCCCTGTAGTAGCTATAGAAACCCTACTTCTGGCATTTGTGAGCTCTTCGAGAAGACTTCCCTCAAACAAGCCAAGGTCTCCAAAGTCAAACTAGATGAAAACAGAGTATTTGGCTCTCCTGCAACTTGGATCTGCAATTCGGACCTGCAATTTTCGGCCTTCCTTGAAGCTGCAGAAACCCTAATCTTCGCACATGTGAGAGTAAGACCCAAAAACAAACTTTCTTCTTTCTTCTTGAGTTCTTCTTGCCTTCTAGACCTTCGCACTTGCTTCTTTGATGTTGCCAACTTCAACTCGAACTTCATGATGAGAGAGATCAAATGGATGATGAAATGAGGTTGAAGTTGCTTTTATTTATAGTCTTTCCATGAGGTGGAATTCCCTTCCTTAGGTCGACTTGTGCTTGGAGGTTTCTAGGATTTTCTAGACTCAAAATCAATATCGTTTACATGTAATAACTTGCCTGAAAGGGTCTTATATAAATGATAAAGACTCTTTTGACTCAAGAAAAATATTATTTTGACATGAAAAACCCTAGAAGCATGAAGAATATGCTTTACCTAAATGACCATCAAAATGGAGCATGACACCCATGCTCAAAAATAATATTTTTCTTTCTTCTTTTTCTTGTAATATAAAATATGCATAATGATTTGAGTACATTGACAATTATGAAGACCAAAGCTAGTTATATTCTCCAACCATTCCCACCTATAGTAGCATTGACTAAGTATCTATGTAATACATTTTGATTTTGATTACTTAATGAGAAAAATGCAGTTCATGGTTCTAATTTCTCATGTGTTTGCCATTTTATCATCATTGATGCAGAACTCATTGTATAATCAAACTTGTTTCATTGTCATGTAAATTATAAAAGTTTTACTTTCTAAATTCTAAAGAGATTTGAATTTTTGTCTATATTTCACTTTTGTATGTGTAATAATTCACTAATTTGTCTTTCGTGTTGCATTTTGTAACTATGGTTGGTCTTCATAATTATTATTTTTAATGTATTTGCATAGCATGTTCTTTACACTTGGCTCAAAAGAAAAATATTAAAGGTGTGTCCTACATGTACTTTGTAAAAAGAAGAAAATTTGAATTTTTGAAAGATGAATTTTTGGCTCCAAAATAAGCCAAGTCAGCATCCTCCTAGTCAAGTTGACCCAACCCTTTATGGCACCCATTCGGCCAACAAGAATAGTATTTATAATGCCTTGACCTCCTCCAAAAGTTCACCAATTCAATCCTCTCATAAAAGACATATTTTCTCTTTAGCCATGTGAAGAAGACAAGAAGGAAGGTTGAAAATTTGTGTCTTGTAACCCCACCTAGTTTAGTTTGTTTTGCTGATCATGTTTAATGCCCAAACACCGTGTTCATTGCACATTTAAACATGAATATTAAATTCAAAAGAAACATAGTTAGGCTACCACTATTTTACACTTTCACTTTCAGCTGATAAGAAATTCACAACTATGCACATAAATTATGGACACTTGGTTTTTGTCAATCACAAACCCTGGAAAACCCCAAAGGGAAAACCAGTTTGAAGGAGGATTTTATTTGCTTATCTCTAAGAATTTATCACACCATTAAATACGCATTAAGGGTACTTATCTCTCCCTTGAAAATCGTGCCAGCTTCCTTGATTTTTGTGTTGCTATTCTAGAAACTTGTGCCACACTTCCCAACAATATGCCTTGGAAATTGGACCACTGTTCAGAATTTCTAGACCTAGAAATTTGTGCCACAAGCTGACTTCACAGCCATCGAAAGGCATGCCTTTGACAGTTGTAAATTCCCTTGATTTTAGCACTTGAATTTTCCCTTTGTCCCTCAAATTTCGAGCCCTACAATCACACTATCAAACCTTGAAATTCAAGCCCTCATACTAGCAATCTTTGCCTCGTACTATGTGATGATAGTCCTGCATTAAATGCATTGATCCCCCTCGAAAATCACGCTAGAAAGTGCCTCGGTTTCAACATTAAAACTATGTGCAATTTCTAGGTATGTGTGCCACTGCCCGCCCTTGAAATTTGAGCCATTTTTTGGTTTTTCTCCTATTGTAGTTTGTGTCTCCTTCAACAAACCCTTGTTATCTCAGCCTCCTCTTCTCCTCTCCAACTTTGCACATGAAGAATGAATGAGCTCTTTGCCCTTTTCCTCCTTTTTAGTCTCATAATGATGAGAAACCCTAACCCTAGCATCAAAGGTTGATATTTGATCTCAGCTCTCCTTTATCAAGGGTGGAGATCTAATCTCCCATTGACCACTTTTATGCCTCCCCCTTCATTAATGAGCCTCCTAGTCACATGACTTTAATAACTCATAAAGTCACACTAAAACTGTGGGTTCACTTTGTGCTCCTAGGCTTAGGCAAATAACACTAGGAAACACCTCCTTGGTACCTTTTTCAATAGGAATGCAAATTCAAGGCTTGGTGAAACATGAATGTCTCTCTCAAACGCACGACCGAATCTCTGTGGAAGATATATGTTGAAGGACGAATCTATGTTGAAGGACGAATTTCTATAGAAGGTCGAATCTATTTCTGTGATGAAGCCTTAATCTTTGTAATGGACTGAACCTTTGTGTTGGACCGAACCTCTATGAGGGAACCAAATTTTTTGTGGAAGGATCAAATTATGAGGAAGACAACAGGCCTTGTTACTCACCATTTTGTGGGTGATATCCCTAGGCGAAATTTTTTCTCCAAGATGGTCCTTAACCGGCAGCCAACATCCCCTTGTAGCCACCAACTATCTCGTTGTGTCGCTTCTCCGCCACTCGAGCCAGCGATGTGATCCCTCACCCATCTGCCATGATTGTATGTTTGAAAATGGGCCTCCCGAACCTAAAGGTATGCCTTGTCATTTGGTAATTGAGCATTGTAGTTCACTTATCATGGACACTTCTGGGCACGGATTAATGGGGGGATTTAGCGGAAAGAATGAGCTAGGTCTCTACTCTTGTCCCCTAGCCCCCCTTTGGGATGATTAACCTTGGATTCTAGTCCCGTGGGATCTCTTTTACTGACCATTTGGCTTTAGGGATGGTATTTCACGAGAAACCCTGATTTTGGTTGCATGGTCCCGCTCCCTCATCTGCATATGCTACAGATCCAATTGGGCACATCAACCCCAACCTACAGATCAGTACTATTAGAGCCCATCAAACCCTAATTCAGTTGTTACATGCCCTAAAGAAGTCAACCATCAGAGTGCCTAGCTTCCCAAGAAGTTCCATGACTGAAATCATCAAAAAACTGCCTCTAAAACGATCAACGCAGACAGGCCTTCATTAGGGTGCGGTGCAGTGCAGTCAAGTACACTGCTAGGGTGCTATGCAGCGCACTTGAGCCCTCTTTGGCCTGTGCTGGGCGAATTTGAGCGAAATTGTATTGGGGTTTGCGAATATTCTTATCCATTGGATGCATCTAGAAGTTTCCCAAGTTTATCTACTCCTTTGAGCTCGAATTTGGATGAGGTTGGGAGTTAAGGAACATCAATCCCTTTATCCCTTCCTCCATGGAACTAAATTCTAAGTTTGGAAGGGCATTCATTATCACCATTTATGGCATAACTTCCTTCATTCACCTATAAAAAGACCAGTCATCTAAGTGATCAGGGGTTGGCTGGGCTGGAAATCATTGAATTATAGGGAGATGTTGTTAGTATGAGACTTGAGTTGATTTCAAGTATTGTAATGATGTCAAAATGTCTTTCTTGTTATGAGGAGAGGATGGGATTGAACTAGAGGAGGGATGCTGAATCAAGCAAATTGGGTTGTAACTCTTCCTTTTACTAAGAAAGTGTTCAAAGCTTTTTCCATATGCTTGTATTATTCATTGATGCTTTCATATGTGTAATATGTACTTGATTCCATGCTATGTTTAATCAATAGATCATTATCATATGCTTTGATCGGTTTTTGTTTTCTGTCTGTGTGCGGGTACTTTTCAAGCAGATTAAGTACGGAAAGGAGCGACAGAATTGGTCAAGGGAGATAAGGAGTAAGTGAAAGCTACAGGTAGGTTTCTTTACCTCTTATTTAATCTATTGGTCATAGGAAAAGTAGAGAATGCTTTGCACTGTTGTTCTAGACTTAGCTACTAGTCTAGGGGTTTAAGCGTTTATCCGTAGACACTAAAACTTCCCAAAACAAATTGGCGACTCCACTGGGGAGCGATCATCCATCTTAGTAGCTTATCAGCCTCTTAAGACATTTCTACACACTGTACTTGTGGTTGTTGATTGAATTTCAGTCTTCTTTCATTGAAAATTGAGTTAAAACTGTGCCAAATTGCCTTCAAAATGGCTTACTGTCCCCAGCACAGCCCAATGAAGGACACAGTGCGTTGCAATGCACTTCCCGCATAGATCCAGTGCGCTTCAGCACACTGTCTCTCACTGCTGCCTGTGCTAATCCCTTGAGGGTCAGTTTCCCATCTAGGAGCTGAAGTTTTTTGCCAATTTTCTCCTGTTTGAATGATTTGCTGAATGTCAATGATGTCTTGTCTCTTAAAATAGTTTTTCATCTCCTCACCTGGCCCTACTTAGACTAGGATTGATAAATGTTTCTTATGTATTTGCTTTGTCATTTTCAATCTATAGTCGAAAGTTAGTTTTTTGGTTGATTGAGCTGTAGCGAAAGAAAGTGTTGTTAAATCGTCTTTTCCTTCGAAAATTGAATTGTCGTCAAGTCTTCATTCATGAAAGATCGATTGATTGAAGTGTGCATATGATTAGTCTTTTCATTGAAAGTGTCGTAATTCCTCATTTCTTTGGAAATGAAAGTGTCGTAAAGTCTTCCTTTCCTTGAAAAGAAATTGTCGCAAAATCGTCAAATTTATGAAAAGAGTTTATTGATCGTTTGTGCATTAGTTTTCCTTTTTGTTCATTCACATTAAGGGAAATCGAAAAGAAATACATGCATGTTGCATTGAAAAAGTTTGTGAACGCTTGAACGGAATAGCTAGGGAAATTGCATTAGATGTTCTCTTTGCTCTTTGTCAAAGATTTGATTGCTCTATCCCTACTAGCTAAGGATTTTCATTGTTAAATTGAATGGAAAGAATGCTTATCATATTAGTTGCATTTTAGGAATTGCAAATATACATCACGAGGTGAACCTTGAAAGGCAAATTCTAAAGAAGATCAACTTAAAATTTATCTGAATTTACCTAATGGAGCATTGTCACCTAACGAAGAACATTTAGAGGTCTAGGCTAGAAACGTGTTCTGGCGTCGTAAAACAAAGCAGTTGTCGCTAACTTGTCAGCAATACATCCCGAGTGTGATACCTCATTCCACGTACGTGAGTTTATCGTAGCTCGTCCATGTACCTTCGGGTATATAGGGCAATGTTACAGTATGTAAAGTATATGGGAATGCTCTCACTGTGCGGTTTTGCATTAGACAGCGCTTATACGAACTGGGCCTCCACGTACCTTCGGGTATATATGGGAGGACAACTCTAGGTTGCTATCCATCCTTAGTTAACCGAGTCGGCCACCTTGTACACTGTGATACACCGAACACAACATTCGGGCAAATTGTTTGCCCGTACTTCTTGGTTCGCCAGGAGGTATTCTACAGTTCACAGTTGCTTTGTAAACCTTTTGCCTAGATTATCCCTCTTTTGTTTTGTTATGTTACTTTGATTAAAATAAAATTAATTGACCGCGGATAACATCCTCCACGCTCACTGCTTAGTTGATCTTAGGTTGAAACATATGGCGACAAATCCGGAATCCACCGATCAAGGAATTCCTTTTGATGGGAATCCTAGTCCTTTTCCTTCTTTTGGAAATATTGGTGTTCCATATATGGCTACATTGTCCCTTCCGGGATTTACCATTGGCTTGCCAATATGGTTGTTTTCAACCTCCTTGGTTCCAAATGTCGTGATTTCTCTGCAATCAAGTACACCTCCAACTGGACAAAATCAACTTCCAGTTGATCCTAAAGTTGACCCTTCGCCTTCTTCCTTGGTTGTTTCTTCCTCCCCTTCTTCCTCTTCGCCTAGTGAAAGTATTGGTACTAGTAACCAGGTGGCTAAGAAGAAGAAGAAGAAGCAAATTCAGCAAAGGGGCAACCAAGCAACCATTGCTTTGAATGCAACATCTGCTGAGAAACCGTCCGTCAAGCCTCACAAAGTTCGATATCCATGCAAACTTTGTGTAGGAGACCATCTTCTTCGAAATTGTCCTGATATTCCTCAAATCTTAGAAGAATGGTCTTCCCGTTCACATCATCCTGTGTCATCAACTTCTCGAGATCATATTGGTGACACACCATCAACTAGTGGTAGTAAAGTTCAAGGAAAGAAGGGTAAAGTTAAGTTTCCTTGTAGGTTATGTGAAGGGAATCATCCCATTCACCTTTGTCCCTATCAGGATGAAGCCAAGAGTGTTGGATAACCATCCTGCTTCACCACATCGACTTCCATCTGGTTACAAAAAACTCTCCCTAAATCCTTCACTAGTTGATGAATTGACTAACCAAAATCAATCGTCGGTCAAACCCACTCTCTCTGAAAGTGAATCCTATGAGTCTATACCCGACCCAAATCAACAGGTCGAAGTAACAGTTGACCCGATTTCACCTTCAGCTAATCGTACCTTTCCCGAAGAGAGTGAATATGATACCACTCAAGTTCTTTTTGTTTCTTCAGATTCTAATGAGCTTGGGGGAAGTCCTCCTATTCCATCAAGATAGGAGGAAAATCCTCCAGTTCTCGTAACTCAAGGGGTTAATTCTCCCGTTTCTATGGTACCCCCCCCCAAGTAGTCTATCACTTCCTTTGATTGGATTCGACTTGCAGGATTCTGCCTTCTTTCTTATGTGCCTTTCCAGATCATAGTACAGGTTTGTAATATGATTGTATATGGCACTATTATAGATGAAGGTGCGTCTGTGAGTATCCTTTCCTCAACTGCGTGGCAAGCGCTCGGTTCGCCACCGCTTGTGCCAATTACCAAGAATCTTTTGGCTTTTAACAGAGGAACCAGTCAACCATTAGGGATCCTTCCTCAGTTACCTATTACTTTGGGAGGAAAAACCGTTTATCTGAATGTGATGGTAGTCCCAGGCCCTTTAGATTACAGTTTACTTCTTGGGCGCGACTATGTTTATGGCATGGGAGCTATTGTTTCCACACTCTTTCAAGTGATGTGTTTCCCGCATGAAGGTAGAATTGTCACCGTTGACCAGCTTTCATTTCCTAGTCCAAATATGGCTCCTAGTCAACCATCTTCCCTAAATGGTCCTCTTGTACCAATGGTATCATCCCCGCCACGGGTTAATTATGTGGCAACCCGTTCCATACCTACATCGACTGACGATCAATTCAGTAATGTTGTACATCATGTACTGGGGACATTAGAACCAGATCTCTCTTTCACGACCTCTTATGAGTTGTGAAACCAAGGATACGAGGATAGTTCGTTGTCTTGGGTCAACCTCATTAAAAAATGAAACAAGGGATATGAGGATAGTTCTTTTACTGTGTCAACCTCGTTAAAAAATGAAACAAACCCATGAGGATAGTTCATGGTCTTTTGTCAACCTCGTTAAAAAATGAAACAAGGGTCTATGCGGATAGTTCTTTTACTGTGTCAACCTCATTACAAAATGACACAGCTCCCACAAGGATAGTTCCTAGTCTTGTGTCAACCTCGTTAAAAAATGAAACCAAGGATATGAGGATGGTTCTTTTACTGTGTCAACCTCATTAAAAAATGAAACAAGTTTATGACGATAGTTCCTGGTCTTGTGTCAACCTCGTTAAAAAATGAAACCAAGGATATGAGGATAGTTCTTTTACTGTGTCAACCTCGTTAAAAAATGAAACAGGTCCATGAAGATAGTTCCTTGTCTTGTGTCAACCTCGTTAAAAAATGAAACAGGTCCATGAGGATAGTTCCTTGTCTTGTGTCAACCTCGTTAAAAAATGAAACCAAGGAATACGAGGACAGTGCCTGGTCTTGTGTCAACCTCGTTAAAAAATGAAACATAGGGTACGAGGATAGTTCTTTGTCTTGTGTCAACCTCATTAAAAAATGAAAACAACTTCTATGAGCATTGTTCCTTGTCTTGTGTCAAGCTCATTAAAAAATGAAACAAGGAATTTGAGCATAATTTCTTGTCTTGCGTCAAGCTCATTAAAAAATGAAACAAGGTCCCCTGGAGCAAAGTTCCAAGTCAAGTCTTTGATTAGATCTCGTAAAAGAACCTTCATTCCATCGACCTGATAGCCATGAGTAGTCTACTTAGATGAATGTAATGAAGCTTAGGGGGCATGCACCTAATGGTAAAGTTAAGTTTCCCTGTAGGTTATGTGAAGGGAATCACCCCATTCACCTTTGTCCCTATCTAGACAAAGCCAAGAAAGTGTTGGATAACTGTCCTACTCCACCGCAGCGACTTCCATCTGGTTACAGGAGACTCACCTTTTCATCATGCTGGGGGCATGTAAACCAATCTCAAGCATAGTTCTTTGTTTCAAGCTTGTGTAAAAATGAAACTGAATCCAAGCATAGTTTTTCATCTCAAGCTTGTGTAAACATGAAACTGAACCCAAGCATAGTTCCCTATGGTTCAAGCTTGTGTAAAAATGAACCCATTTCCATTTTAACCCTTGTGATTGCCATTCTATCAACCTTTTCTATCAGATGAGCCTTGGTTGTTTCATCCCATCGCCACCATCCCTTTGGTCGATCATATGCTTTCACTTGGTTGTTTTACCCTTTTTGAGGAACAGTTGCAATGAGTGGTCTTATTAGCCAGCCTCTTCACATAAATCAACATGTTTTGAGAAGTTCCAACATCACTGGAACCAGTTGCTACCCTAGACACCACTCATTCCTCAAAATGGAGTCCTCTTTAAGCTCTTTTCAAACTCTTTAAATATGAAAAGATTGTCGAGCGCTTGTCCTTTCCAACTCATTAAAGGATTGGAAACAATATCTCTATTGTATTATTTTACGCTTTTTCGGACTTGAGAGATTATTTTACGAAAAAGAGCTTGTGGAGTTTTCTTTTCGTCCCTTTTCAAACTCTCTAAGCATGAAAAGGATCGAGTTATCTTTGTTGTTAAACTCGTTAAAAACATCAAATAGTGACAAACTTGTCCATCTAAACAAGACCGAGTTTCACCTTCGCTAGACTCGTTAAAACATCAAATAACGATGGATTCACCAGAAGGGTGGAATTACACAACAAGCATATGTTATCTTCCTCAAGCTTGATAAAAATAAAGAGGTACTGGTCAGAAATGACTGGGGAAAATTGGAAAAACGGGAAAACACTTTATGGTAGCAAGTCGCTCTTGAACATGACACTTTCACCTCATCACCATGACTATGTGGGTTGGGTCATTCAGCTTGATGGTTATCACACTGTTGGTCTATCATACCATTCATTACCTTGTTTTGGGTCAATGCTACCAATTCATCTTAGTGTCACCGACATGTTCAAGAGAAGTCATTCAGTTCAAACTTCATCTTTTGCAATACCGTAAACCTTCATTTCCATGACCGTCATTCCTGAACCTTCTGTCGTCAGTCGATTTTTCATCTCCAAAATCATTTACCTTGTTTCGTGTCATTGATGTGGGATACATCAAGGCCCTCCTGCGACGAGTCGCTTCTTGTCGACATCAGCACATTATCCAAGAAGTTGACTTAGAAACACCCCTTCAATACCTTGAGGCTTGCATAAATCAATGGCAGGTTTCTCGCTTCCGACGATAGGTTGACATCGACCTTCGACCGAAAGACTTTGTATGGTGTTCGACATCAAATCATTTATTCACACCATGCAAAATGTACTGTAGTACCTTGAGGGTCATTATCATTATCGGTGATTCCTCTCGTGTCTGTTAACGGCTTACATCATTGGCTGGTAATCAGAGGATGTCTTCCCATGTTCGACTTCAGATCATCTATTCACATCGTTAGACTTGTACTTGAGCGAAATATTGAACGAGATTGAAAACTCCGGATCTAGTTTCATCCATCCGGACTGTGATATTTTCAGGAGTACTAAATCAAATGTACAATGGCCTTACATTCATGGTCATCCATTCATGGGTCTATATCTGTAGACGACTATATTTGTACATGTAATGAAAGTTTATAAGCTGAGCATGGGTATGCCTTCTCTCAGCAAGTTCATGAGAAAAAATCAAATTATCATGATATATGTATTGTAATTGATGTAGGTCACTTTCCACTTCAAAACCTCCTCTCTACATGATAAAGCATTTCACTTGACATACATATTTACGACTTCATGCTTTAGGGGGAAACTATTACAGATCCATTTGGGCACATCAACCCCAACCTAAAGATCAGTACTATTAGGGCCCATCAAACCCTAATTCAGTTGTTACATGCCCTAAAGAAGTCAACCATCAGAATGCCTAGCTTCCTAAGAAGTTCCATGACTGAAATCATCCAAAAATTGCCTCTAATAAGATCAGCGCAGGCAGGCCTTCATTAGGGTGCGCTACTGTTATGAAACCAGCTCAAGAAAAGAGAGAAAAGATAGATCAACGCCTTAGAATTCAGCCTCTTTGAGGGGGAAACCTCCTTTACATTACATAAATGAACAATTCTTCAATGATACAAATGAAAAGACCTCCTTTCTATATAT
>APFE031723553.1:116429-126888 GCA_000404065.3 Pinus taeda
GAATTCAGCCTCTTCGAGGGGGAAACCTCCTTTACATTACATAAATGAACAATTCTTGGATGATACAAATGAAAAGACCTCCTTTCTATATATAGGAGTCTAAGGGGGTCATAACATAATCAGAGCCGACATAACAATAATAATGTAAGGGCACAATAATAACAACGGTGGGCTTCTATGGGGCACAATAGTAACAATATGGGCACTACATGGGTACATCAATATAATAAGTGGGTTGTACTAATAACAATAAGGGGTTACACTAGCAATATAGGGGCCTAACAGCTGCAGTGTAGTCCAGTACACTGCTAGGGTGCTATGCAACGCACTTGAGCCCTCTTTGGCCTGCGCTGGGCGAATTTGAGCGAAATTGTATTGGAGTTTGGGAATATTCTTATCCATTGGATGCATCTAGAAGTTTCCCAAGTTTATCTACTCCTTTGAGCTCGAATTTGGATGAGGTAGGGAGTTAAGGAACATCAATCCCTTTATCCCTTCCTCCATGGAACTAAATTCTAAGTTTGGGAGGGCATTCATTATCACCATTTATGGCATAACTTCCTTCATTCACCTATAAAAAGACCACTCATCTAAGTGATCAAGGGCTGGCTGAGCTGGAAATCATTGAATTATAGGGAGAAGTTGGTAGTATGAGACTTGAGTTGATTTCAAGTATTGTAATGATGTCAAAATGTCTTGCTTGTTATGAGGAAAGGATGGGATTGAACTGGAGGAGTGACGTTGAATCAAACAAATTGGGTTGTAACTATTCCTTTTACTAATAAAGTGTTCAAAGCTTTTTCCATATGCTTGTGTTATTCATTGATGCTTTCATATGTGTACTATGTACTTGATTCCATGCTATGTTTAATCACTAGATCATTATCATATGCTTTGATCGGTTTTTGTCTTCTATCTGTGTGCAGGTACTTTTCAAGCGGATTAAGTACGGAAAGGAGCGACAGAATTGGTCAAGGGAGATAAGGAGTAAGCAAAAGCTACAGGTAGGCTTCTTTAACTCTTATTTAATCTATTGGTCATAGAAAAAGTAGAGAATGCTTTGCATTGTTGTTCTAGACTTAGCTACTAGTCTAGGGGTTTAAGCGTTTATCCGTAGACACTAAAACTTCCCAAAACAGCATATATTACCCTCTTTCCACTCATTATTACCCCATTCATCATCTCTCCCACCTGGGTCCACATTCCTCCATTGGGTCCACATAGGGCTAGCTTTCCCCTTCCCCTTGCCCACACCTTGGGTCAGGGTTGGAATGATTCCCCGAAGGTTGATGCAACTAAAAATAAAAGAAAAAACAAAAATGGTCACATTCAACAAGAAAACGTACCACAAAATACAAAAGACGGTCAGGATAAACACATTTAACAATTGGACAAAAGCCAATACATGAGCTCTACCCCATCATCATGGCCATCACCCTAGTTCCTACAAGTTCTATGATCCTCCTTCATTATATAGGAACCCATGATTGTCCCAACCCGTGGTAGGCAATGAACCACCCTGCCTTAAAAGGAGGTATCCACTGCTATATCTCACACATCATGCTCTTACCCCTAGAGACACGAGCAATTAATTAAAAAAAAATCATAAGAATGCAAAAGCCATATAAAGAAGGGTGGAAAAATCAAAGCCAGAGCACCTCATATACCACAATTGCTCCCTCCTATACATTACATACACACGTGTGTGATTCCCTTCTACTAGATATCCTTGTACCCCAGCATGTGGCCCAGGACTACCCCTTCTCATCCCCTACTACATTCACCTCTTTATCACATGCCACCAACTTTTAAAGGATGTACCTTGGGCCTATTGTCCCCTTTAGAAGTAGAAACCACCTAATGGGATATTTGGTTAACCCCAATTGGAGTTTGGAGACATTAGCACATGCCAAAGCCCATTATGGAAGGGCAGACCAGTATGAAGTCCACACTTGTGGTCCATGGTTTATAAGCTCGTTTACTCTATTTCCATGATGACTTGTTGTACTGGAAAGCTAGGGAATGCATATGATCTTATGCAGGATTGCAGTTGGTCTCAATCTTGGGTTTGGTCTCACTGTACGGGGTCCTAACCCTCCAGAGGGCTACACTAGCACATGTAAGGTGTGCGTTGAGAGCCATGGGCCTCCAAAACAGTAGACAACACCCTATGGATCCACAAAAATGTTTAGAGATTGGATCGAGATCCATCTATTGGACGAGGAGGATGCACCTAGTTCACCTTTGCCCAGTCAACCCCACAGATGTACCATGCACTTAGCAGCTGACCTAGGACTTGTAGAATGATATGGCATCACCTACACTATCATTGGAGCCATTACAGATGGTCTACAGGCATCTTTGACTCATTTGGAGACCCATGAGGTTATTATTGTGCCCCCACATCCACTGGGAGTACCACAGGTTTATTGTTTGGAGAATAAGAGGCCAGCCCCTTGTCCATCACTTTTGAAGGTCCTATTCTTCATTATGGCACCTATGCACCTTATCAGGCCTCTTGGAGGGCCCTACGACATGTATTGTATATCATTTGACCTCTTGAGAGGCTTATTATTTCATTTATGAGCTAGTTTGGTGGGCTTGTCACCAAAAGTTAGGTTATTAGCACATTATTTTATTTTGGGGGCTTATGTAGGCTTAAGAGACTAATTCAAACTCCTAATTAGTGTATAAATACAAGTGAGATGAGTTCATTTTCTCATCATCACTTGGATTGGATCATTCTCTCTCTTGAGAATTTCGCATTTCCTTCTTGGTGGACAAAATCGGAGCATGTATGAATTTTGATATTTGGATTGCATTTTCCTATCTTGGAGCTTCTTAATTGGCAATGTATTGATGGTTGGATATATTCTCTTACATATAAGTACAATTTTGATGCTATTTTCTTTTACTTTGTCACATACATTGATCATGGGATTTTCGCTATTTTAGGGCTAATTGTTGCATGCATTCACTGCTTCATTGTGGATTTATGTTTCTATATAGCATCTCTCACTGTTTGAGCCATGTATCTGAATGAAATCTCCTAGGGATAATTCCACCAGGGAATTTATCTTGATTAGCCATCTCTTTTGCCAAGCGAAGTATAAAAGCTTTGAGGTCTCTTCCTCTTGCCCTAAAGGCTAAGTGAAGTAGTACTTAAGGCCTCCTTGACCAAAATACAAGTTCCTTTCTCATTATTCTCCTAGACTCCATTCCCCCCAAGGGATTAAGGCATTGGTCCTCCAATAGGTGATCACTCAAAGAATACTTTTCTTCACCTTTCGCTCTCTCTTCTAAGTCTAACCAAGTTGGGTCACCTAGGGCATCATTTTCTCGACAAGATATCCCAAGAAAAAGTTTGATTTCCTAGCCTCTTTTATGTTGGTGTGTCCTCAAGGCCTCCTCCAATTTTGAAGCCATTCTGATGGTGGACTTATGAGATAACCCAAGCCCTAGCTCTGAGATCAAACTTTGCCCTGGTATTCCGAAGGCTAGCATCTCATAGGATCAATTTGACATTTTCAATTGGAAATTCTTGCTTTGATCCTTTCCCCTTCCTTGTCTGAGTTAAAAACATCATTGGTTGCTAGATTCTCTCCCCTTAACCTTGGTTGGGTCCACTTGGTCCCGTGTGGTTCCATAACTTTGAAAGGTCAATTCCTCAGGAACCATTCGGGAAGTCAAGTCCAACACGGATTTTAGAATTGGGAAACTCCTTTACCAAGCATATTCCTCTAACCTAACCCTCGAATCCTCACCTCCTTATGCTAGAAACCTTTGTACCTTGCTTGACAAGCAAGTAAGCTCTATTCTTAACCCCCTTCTAGGAAAATGATCATTAAGGTCACTTCACATCCATTGGTTGATTCATCCTTCACAAGTGACTTTCTATGTACCAAGTATCCTCCCATCGGTGAAAGTTCGTAAAGAGTAGGGAGTCTTAGCTGAAGTGACAGTGCGCTAAGCCTCCATTGTTGCCCTTTGATCTAGCAGTTGTCCCTTTAGGAGTTCCCTTTCATGCCCCATGCTAGTTTGAGTGGTAACATTTTGGAGTTGTTATCGGGGAGGAAGAAGGTTTACCTTCCTAGTGAATCATCGAGAAATTGATTCATTGACAACATTTATAAAGCATTCCTCTGGCAACTCCACACATTGTCCAAACCCCTAGTTTACTTGAAGGCGGCAACATTCCTCTTTTAACTAGGGTTGTTGCAAAAAGGGGAGAACGAACTCCATCACCTGTTGGAACCACCCTCTTCCTTGAATTTGAGAAAGTCAGTGATCCGTCTCTGGAGATGCCATCTAGTTCTAACACTGACCCAAAACAAGATCAACCTAAGTTGACCAAGAGTTAAAGACACTTCGTTAGTGTCTTTGCCCCTTTCAAATTGAGTGATGATCCCAAACCACTACCTGAAAAATAACTGATGGTTACCCAAGTTCAAAGGAAATACTACTTGGATTGCCCATGGTTTTACTGAGGAATTATATTGGCAAATGTCCCCTAGAATAATCTTTGATGAAGATAGGCTCATGATGCTTTCTGCTCTATCACTTGAGGAACAAGCACGAGACCAGTGCCTTAGCCTTCCCCCAACATGCATAGAAGACTCTAATGAATTTGAAGACCTATTCATGAAGAGGTGGTCATGCAATGCCCAAGGGACCTTTAACATCGAAAAGCTTTACCAAATAAGCAAGGGAAGGGAAGATGTAAGAGAATTCATTAATTTGATAGGGTAGTCAAAGATATACCTGATCATTTGAAACTATCTGAAGCCAATATTCTTGATAAGTTCATAAAAGCAATGGTGGCCATGTCACCTATGTGTTAAGGGACAAGAAACCTTCCACCTTGGCTGAAGCTAAAGAGATAGCAATGGATGTTGAAGAAAACATACAAATCTCGAAGGTAGATATCACTGGCCATTCTAGGGCTAAAGTTGAGCTCAAGAAGGAGAAGTCCAAAGATCAACATGAAGAAACTCTCCTTGCCATCCTCGAGAGAATGGACAAGTTCACTGAAGAAGCCAAAGCACATGACAAGGTTATCATGAACAAAATCACCACCTTGGAAACGGCCCAAAAATCTAGTTATATGCCAAAAGGAAAATCCTTTCCCAAAAAGAAAAGTGCAAAAGATAGGCCAAGATCTACTCAATTCCCAAACACTTTGGCTCCAAATGATGTTATAGAGTCAGGCCCATCATCTGCGGATGAGGAAAGTGAAGAGGATGAGAGTGAGGATGAACAAACCGATGATCAGGCTAATCTTGTGGAATCTGACATATTCAACATTTTGCTAGGAGGGTCATATACACATCCTTCCATTAGTGAGGTCGCCCTTAAAGAGGAAAAGGAAGAATCCATTCTTAACTCTGATAGCAAGGGAAGGTTCAAAGGGGTCCAATATTCATGAAAGGAAAATAACAAAGACCCTGCAACCTCTAAGGGACCATCTAAAGAAGATTCATTACCTAAGCAAGCCCCTCCCAAAGAATCTCTCCCTGAAGTTCCTCCCAAGAAGGATCCCCCAACCAAATCCAGTCCAAAAAAGGATCCTTCAAAGAAGGAAAACATCAAGAAGAAAGAAAAACGAAAAGAGGTTAAACTTGACATTGACATAGGAGTTGTCGTCGGAAGAATAACCATACCCGTTCCTTTGAAAGAGATTGCTAAACTTCTCGAGCAACAACAACAAATCAAGAAGTCCCTAGGGATTCAAGAAGAAGAATTACCCAAAGAATTACAAAACATTCATATTCCTGACCGAAATATTGAGTACGAACCATTCATGCTCACCTTGGCTATCAACAACCTCTTCCGACACATTTATATGTTAGACTCAGGGGCTTCCGTGAATATCATGCCTTTAAAAGTTATGAAGCAATTGGGTCTCAGCATCACTCAGTCGTACAAGAAGGTGTGTGGTTTTAACATAGCCTGTGGAAGTTGAAGGTCTCATCAAGGACCTTATGGTGTCTTTCGCTAGGAATCCCAACATATTCCTCCTCATGGGTGTGGTTGTCATTGATATTCCTGATGTATGTAGGATGCTATTATCTAGGAAATGGGGGGTTACCGTTGGGGGTCATGTTCAAATGCTACCATTCCACAATCTTACAAAAACTCTTTTATCCTTTATAGGGAACCCACCTATCTATCTCATGTGATCAAGCCTGGACCATACAATGAAACACGAGAAGTTGAAAAGCCTTCTCCTATTCTCCTAGCTCAAGAAGTCTGTATCGTCAAGCGACCAATCTCTAAAGCAAGCAAAAGGTGGAAGCCTAAAAAAGAGTATAAGGTTGAAGCTTAGTCTTGGTTGATAGAGATAAAATGCATGTCAAGATTCATGGAAAAGTTGGGGAGGATTATTATTACATTGCAAAACTCAAAGACGAACTTCGGCCTAAGCCGGTCAAATTAAGTCGTATCACCTCTTTCCTTGAGACTTGATATTGTATCATATGCATGGTAGAGTAGGATGCATTGCATATTGATTTCCCATTAGAACTAACATCATATGATATTTCTCATCTTAGAGTAGATTCCTCTAACATTAAGCATGTGCAATCATGAGATGTCGCAAAAGCATGTTGTCCCGTGTTCTTCATCTACTATATGTGTAGGTAACAGGTCTAATGTAACCAAGAGATTGTTGGAGTTCTCGTGACCTCTCGTTCAAGTAGCTTCGTCCACCTCTTCAAGAGATAGCATCCTAATTAGAGCCAAATGTTACCCACCATTTTGTGGGTGATATCCCTAGGAGAATTTTTTCCTCCAAGATGATCCTCAATCGGCAGCCAGCGGCCCCTTGCAGCCACCAACTAGCTCGTTGTGCCGCTTCTCCGCCACATGAGCTAGCCATGTGGTCCCTCACCGATCTACCATGATCGTATGTTTGAAGTTGGGCCTCCCAAACCTAAAGTTATGCCTTGTCATTTGGTAATTGAGTATAGCAGTTCACTTATCATGGACACTTCTAGGCATGGATTAATGGGGGGATTCAGCAGAAAGATCGGGCTAGGTCTCTGCTCTTGTCCCCTAGCCCCCTTTGGATGACTAACCTCAAATTCTAGTCCAGTGGGATCTCTTTTACTAACCATTTGGCTTTAGGGAGGGTATTTCAAGTGAATCCCTGATTTTCGTTGCATGGTCCCGCTCCCTCCTCCGCATATATTACCCCTTTTCCACACATTATTACCCCATTCGTCATTTCTCCCACCTGGGTCCACATTCCTCCACTAGGTCCACATAGGGCTAGCTCTCCCCTTCCCCTTGCCCACACCATGAGTCAAGCTTGGAATGGTGTCCCATGTGACAATTTCTAACACGAAATTCTAATGCAGTAACTGATTTATTTATCCTACTTAAATAAGTTATTTACAAAACCCTTCAGTAAACATCAAAATAAATTCTACTACAGTTGTGACATAATAGCATGGAAAAAAATAACAGTGATATACAAGCACAAGAACCAATCACATCAACACAGTTATTTTTGGACAATTGTCCCCAGAAAAACCCAATGTGGGAAAACCGGTACGGCAAATGAGGGTTTATTTATTATTCTTCAACAACAATCTCTTTACAAGGAACAATTTTACAGAATATAGAGACACCTCTAAGAGAAACACCTGAGACATTTTTTCTCTTTGCTCTAGAGAATTTCTAACACCCCAGAGACCCTTCAACCTTCACTGCGTCACTTCTACGTCAGGCCTACGTGAGGACTGCATCCCTTGCTGCGTTGTCTCTCTGATCTTCCCTCTGCACTATCCCTCTGATGCTCTGCGTCACCTCCTCCTCAGTCTCTGACTGATGTTGATGCCCTCCTCTTCCTTCACCCTGCAACTCTCCCTCTGAAATCGAACTCTTTCTCCTTGAGAATCGGTTTCCCTCGGATTACTAAGTATTTTCCCGGTGTGTCTCCAAATGACTCTCAAGTCTTCTCTTATACTTTTCCTGTTGATGAATCAACGGTCGAGATTAAGTCCCTAATCAATGGCTAAGATTAAATTAGACTTAATCCTCGTCTCTTAGAAGTTTCTCACCCATACTTTCATTAATACTCATTGATATTTTTATTTTCCTAAGTTTATACTTAGAAACCCCATTAAAAATATTAATTATTTTAATAAAATATAATCCGGGTGGAATTTCTCCAAACGACTACTGGGTCTTGGAGATCTCATGCATTCTAGCCCCACCACAAAATCTCAGAGCTAAAGCACATCTGATGCTACCCAAAATCAACATCCCAGAGGTTGATGCAGCTAAAAAGAAAAGCAAAAGAAAAATTGGCCACATTCAACAGGAAAACGTACCACAAAATGCAAAAGATGGTCGGGACAAACACATTTAGCACGTGGGCAGAAGCCCATACATGAGCTCTACCCCATCATCATGGCCATCACCCTCGTACCTCCAGGTTCTATGAGCCTCCTTCATCATATAGGAACACATGATTGTCCCAACCCTTGGTGGGCAATAAACCGCCCTACCTTAAAAGGTGGTATCCACTGCTATATCTCACACATCATGCTCTTACCCCTTGAGCCCCGAGTAGTTAATAAAAGAAAAATCATAAAAGGGCAAAAGGCATATAAAAAAGGGTGGAAAAATCAAGGTATGGGCATCTCACGTACCACAATTGCTCCCTCCTATATATTACATACCCAAGTGTGTGCTTCCCTTCTACTAGCTATCCGTGTACCCCAACATGTGGCCCAGGGCTACCCCTTCTCATCCCCTATTCCATTCACCTCTTGATCACATACCACCAACTATTAAAGGATGTACCTTGGACACATTGTCCCCCTTAGAAGTAGAAACCACCTAATGTGATACTTGGTTAACCCCATTTGAAGTTTGGAGACATTAGCAAATGCCAAAGCCCATTATGGACGGGCAAACTAGTATAAAGTCCCCACTTGTGGTCCATGCTTTGTAAGCTCTTTTACTCGATTTCCTTAATGTCTTGTTGTACCCGAAGGCTAGGGGACGCGTTAGATCTTATCCAGGATTGCAGGTGGTCTCCATCTTGGGTTTGGTCTCCCTCCACGGGGTCATTACCCTCCAAAGGGCTACATTGGCACATGTAGGGTTTGTGTTGAGAGCCATGGGCCTCCACATCAATAGACAACACTCCATGGATCCCCAGAGATGTTCAGAGATTGGCTCGAGATCCATCTATTCGACAAGGAAGATGCACCTGGTTCATCTTTGCCCAGCCAACCCCACACATGTACCATGCACTTGGCAGCTAACCCAGGACTTGTAGGATGATATGGCATCACCTACATCATGACCAGAGCCCTTACAAATGGTCTACAGGCATCTTCGACTCATCTGGATACCCATGAGGTTATTATTATGCCCCCACACCCACTGGGAGCAGCACAGGTTTACTATTTGGAGAACAAGGGGCCACCCGCGTGTCCATCACTTTTGACGGTCCTATTCTTCATTATGGCACCTACGGACCTCATCAAGCCCCTTGGAGGGCCCTACAACATGTATTGCTTATTATTTAACCTCTTGAAAGGCTTATTATTTCATTTATGAGCTAGTTTGGTGGGCTTGTCACGAAAAGTGAGGTTATTAGCACATTATTTTATTTTTGGGGCTTATGTAGGCCCAAAAAACTAATTCGAACTCCTAATTAGTGTATAAATACAAGTGAGAAGAGTTCATTTTCTCATAATCACTTGGATTGGATCATTCTCTCTCTTGAGAATTTCGTATTTGCTTCTTGGTGGACGAAATTGGAGCATGGATGAATTTTGATGTTTGGATTGCATTTTCTTATCTTGGAGCTTCTTAATTGGAAAATGTATTGATGGTGGATATATTCTCTCACATGTAAGTACAATTTTGATGCTATCTAAGTTGCAGGAAACGCTGGCAGGGGAGAAGTTTCCATACGAAAACGGAAACGAAACGCAGAAACGCGTATGGTACGGCCCAGAAACGTGTTTCTGGCCGTACTGGCACATTTCTCGAGGTGGAAACGTGGCCAGTATGGCCGGAAACGCATTTCTGGGCCGTACGACGTCGTTTCTACATGCAACTTGACTTTTTTTTATTTTTTTTAATTAATTTGTCTCCTAATTTTTAATTAGGTTTTTCTAATGCCTTCTAGTTGCTTCTAAATGCCTGTCTAAAGTTATAAAAGTGAACTTTTGCCCTAGTGTTGATATGCAGTTCATTAGGAAGTTTGAGGCATATGCAGTTCATGGTAATGTTAAATTCCATGTTAAATTCTTAAAGTAAAAGTGATATTCTCCTTTATTTTTCATTTTCATCCTTTTACTTAAATTTTTAACATTACCATGAAATGACTCAGGATGTTTGAGAGTGGTTTCGCCCTCATTGGATTTCATATGGAGAAAGTAGAATTTTAGATCTCACTCCAAATCCAGCAGACTTATTTGTTTTTCAGGATTTC
>APFE031723558.1:0-10699 GCA_000404065.3 Pinus taeda
TGATGAGACCTTAGGGTCAATTTTGAGGCATCAGCTTCCTCCTCCAGATACATGGCAAGATCTGATAAAGTTACTTTTAAACCAAAGTTGAGAGGATTAAATCTTTTCGGTAAAAAGGTTTATACTACACATACAGATAAGTAAAGGCCATAAACAGCGAATATGAAGACGCTGAGCCAACTCAGCACAGGTACTCAACATCAGCAGCAGCATTAGCAGGTACAGGTGGCAGGGCCAAGAAGATACAAAAAATCAGAGTGGCAGAGCAGTTCATTCTACATTTATGATAAGGCCGCACAGCTGACTCCGCAGTGCCCAAAGGTCAAAAATTTATCCTGACAGGAGTAAAAAGCTTTTAAGAGTCATTTATATTTGCAATTACTTCTCATCTACTCTCCTTGTACGAGTGTAAGAGATATTTTCCTCTCAGATGACTCAATACCTGAGATATTTCTGTATGAAACATCTATATATTCCCCCACGCATTTGTTTAGAGCGGTTGGACTCTGGATGAAAAGAAGCTCTCGTTCTCTCTTCTGTTATTCTCATATTGTAAAGATTCAGACAGCTAATACAAAGAACAATGGGATTTCTTCAAATATTGTCTCTCATGATACCTTGCTGGTGTGTGGCTCAAAGTTGCAGGATTCCCGTGTATTCCATGGCTCAATAAGTTTCCTTATTCCTTTCTGTTGCAGTTATATTTGCTATAGTTCTTGTATCTCTCATGTTTCCCACGTATATTCAGTCTCTGAATAGCCAGGAAAAAGAATAACCCAGGATTTAATCTTTGATTACCCTGAGTTCAATCCTAGTCGTTTTTATGTGTTTTCTTCAATTATGGTATTCAAAGAGTAATTCATCAGTGTTGCCTTTAATACTGTATCTTCACTAGAGCATGTTATTTCAGGAATTCAAGAAATTGCTCCCAGATAACAGACCTCTTTCACACTTGTCAGCTTAAGTAAAAAATTCTTCATTGCTTTTTGCTAAGCTGCTTCCATTTTGTTCTCAATCTTTATATTTTGTTTCATAGGATACATACAGGCCCTGCATTTACCTCCACCCTTCAGTCAATACCTCAAGGGAACAATAGTCCAAGACCCCATTTCCCAATGGATTAGTTCCACCTGAAAACAAGACATTACAAGCTATCAGAAGCATCCTCCCAACCAAACACAAAAACAACCAAAAACTCACTTCATAACTAGCCCAATAACTTCACTAAAAGCAGTGACAAACCTAATAGAGAGAGCCCTCTCTGGTTACAGCTGGGCTAGAAGCTGTAGCCCAAAGATTGGTTAGTGGTTACCCCGGTCGTATTCTCTTAGGAGTCAAAGAGAACAACCTAGGTGTTAACATAAATGGCGACTCCACTGGGGATCTAGGATTTAAAGTCTAAAAATCAGTCAAGAAGCTTTCAAACTGCTCCCATATAAACATCTGCGGCTTGAAAGAAGAGCTGATCCAGATATTATACTTAACACAGATGCTTAAAATCCTTCCAAAAATCTTGACCAGTCCTTGCTGTACCCTGTGCTATACAAACGTTTTTACAAAATCCAAAAGGAATAACTCAGAAGCTGGCTCCCAAGAAGAATTTTCGGCATACTAGGGCAAATCCTGATCCTAATCCCCCTTCCATTTTTCAAAACCCCAATACAATCCCCAAGTTTGTTAGGAACCAGCAAAAACAAGAACAACTTGCTGACATTAGCCAACAGTTTGAGCATCCTAACCCAATCTCTACTCCCATCAAAGTCCTTTTTCGTTCCACCCCTAACTCACCTAGCTCCCCATCAACATCTCAAAGTTCCCCACCCATCCCTTCTTCTCTTGTACACATTATCTCACCCCACACTGTTACACCCTCTGTACCCATCACCCCTGTGATACCTACTATCCCTCTTGTCCCAGTTGTCCTAGTCAACCCCCTAAATCTACTAAACATGGCCAGATATGCACCTTTGCAACTACCTACCAATCCAGTGGCCTTACCTCAAGATTATCAAGCTAAAATCTCATACTTTGACTCCACTGGCCCTTACTCAGCTATACAGCACGCCAAGAGAATGCAAGATCATTTCGAAAATTATGAGATAGATGATGAAACAGTGAGGATGAGAATATTTGTCCAAAGCTTAACAGGGGATGTGCGAACATGGTTCAGATCACTTCCTGCAAATAGCATCAGAACCCCTTATGAACTTTACCAATCCTTCACAAATAGGTGGGAGAAGAAAAAGGACCCTTTACATATACTTGGGGAATATGATATGATAAAAAGAGGCCCTCAAGAAACAGTTTTGGAATACTGTGCTAGGTTCAATAATGTCTACAATGCTATACCTCAAAATCTAAGACCACCACCGGATTTAGCCTTATACAAGTTCCCAGATGGATTTGACGCAGATATGGCTTATCAATTGAAAGAAAGAGCCCCTCAAACCCTCGAAGAAGCTCAGAGAGTTGCTGTAACAATTGAAGCAAACCTGATTGCTAAGAGGAATAGGGCTAAAACAGAAAAGAGAGTTGCCTTTAAGGAAGAGCCCTCAGCCTTAGACCAGAAGCTGGATGCAATAATTTCTGGTATGAAAAGGTTAGGTGATAGGGTAGAATCTTTGGAAAGAAAATCTTCATGGGAAGCACCACCAAATAACCCTAGCAGGACTCCAAACTTTAGAAGGAACGAAAACCCTAGTGGGAGCAAAGTCAACAACGATCTTGAAATAAGACCACCATTTCAAGAAAACTATGCTGAGACTTCCACATTAGAGGAACCAGCGCAGGACACTCATATCCACCTAATGGGCCTTGATAATAAGCATCAAGTCTATTTGAGCCAAGAGGATTATGATGAAGAAGATACCAAACAATTTCAGACAAAATCAGGGGAATCATTTGATTTCAAACAAGGCTATGACACTGCTGTTTATGAGGTTCATAAACAGTACAAACTAAGAAGCAGGACAGTAAATCTATCATAACCTGAGAAAACCAAAGACAAACTACAGCCCAAAAGTGCCATAGTAACCGAACCAACGAATACAACTGATTCACCCACAAGAGAAGTAATTATTGAAGATATCATTGAAAAAATACCAAATTCACTAGCTACATCATGTGAATATTCCAACCCAAGCAAAGGGCCTCCAGAGCTGATTAACAAACAAAAACCCCAAAATCGAGAGGAAACTTCACCAGACAGAGAAAGGAGACTTGCTCATGTTGTTAAAACACAAACTGAAAAACCCTTTGACCTAGAAACTGAAATTGGTAAACTGAAAATAGCCATACCTTTGCCAGAGCTAGCCAAAAATGACATTTACAGACAGCAAATTCAAAGATCTCTTCAACTCACTCACAACAAAAACAAAGATAATGTGGACAATGTCAATGTGTTGGATGACACCCCTGAATTGCTCTTTGGCCCTGAAGTTGATGGAAATTCAGCCAGGCTCAGGAATTCCTACCCTTTTATGTCAGCCTGCTGTTCATGACCAAAATATTACACCAATGCAGTGTTTGACTCAGGTGCATCTCATTAATTAATGCCAAAATCTGTAATGGAAAGGGTTGAATTTGGATATTACTTAGACCATTACAAGGACCTGTTTTTTTCATTGATCTAGTCAGGGTTTCAAGTGCTAGGTTTGATAAAGGACTTATGTGTTATCCTTAGTCCAATATTCCAAACAAAACAATCCTAATGGATGGTAGTTGTTGCTGGCATTCCAGCGCAATATGGCAATGTTAATTGTCAAGATCATGGGAGCTAAACTTCAGGGGTCTCTTCAACTAGACATGTCTTATGCTACTATTACATTCTTTGGTCAGCCCAAGAGATTGTATAGAGAGTCATTGATGAAATACATGGTCAGTAGCACAGAGAAGCCTCAAAATTTTCCCATATATGCTGTCCACTCTGACATAGACTCATACATCCTTTTCAATGACAATATAGGCAACAACAACAATGAACAAGTCCAGATAATTAAAACAAGTCGACCTGTTGAACAACAAGATCCTGATATACAAACATTGACTGAATCAAACAATGAAAATATTCCAGACCACAAAACTAACAATTGTGAAACCAGAATACTTGAAAAGGAAAATGAAAAAATGGTTCCTCAAGAAAATAAAACAATCCCATCAAATGAGAAGGATGTCATGCAAACCAAACCAAAAAATCAGCCTAGACTCCAACTCACAAATCCTTGCCACACAGACATTATTCAAAATCCCTTGGAAAAGAAAACTCTATGGTTCCTAGAATTTGATGGGTCGGTCAACAAGCTTGGGGCAGGAGCAGGAGTGTGGATGCATAACAAAGAAAGCAGTTATGCAGAGGGTAGAGCCTACAGACTAAACTTCAGATGTACTAACAATATGGCTGAATACGAGGCCCTCCTACTAGGCCTCAAGTTGGTACAAACCCTACAAGCTACAAAAGTATCAATTCTAGGGGATTCAGACTTGGTCATCCAACAAGTCAAGGGCAATTTTATTACCAAAGACAATAGACTCAGATCATATAGAGATGTGGCTATTGAGCTACTTAAGTCTTTTGCTAAGTTTCAGATCACTAAAGTTTCTAGGGCTCAGAACCTGCACGCTCATAGCCTAGCCATGTTTGCAAGTACTTGCAAGCTACCCTTTGACCCCCATCACCGTTTCACAGCTGAGGTAAAACACAGGCCATCAGTCCCAAATAACATAAAGGACTGGCAAGTATTTGAAAATGATACACAAATCAAAAACTTTCTGAATTCACAAGAAGAATTTTCAGGTCTGAGAATAGACACAGAGCCAGCAAGTCAATCGCAAATACTTCAGTCAGAAAATCAATCACAAATACACGGTGAACATAACAGTCAGGTGCTCTCACCCAAAACAGCCAATCAAATGCTACATCCTACAATTTTCAACTAGTGCAACATTCAACAAATCCAAAAAATTGAACATGAAGAGACACCTGAGGATGAAACTGAGGTGATACAGTTGAAGAACAATTTTCTGCCCATAGGCTTAGCTCCATTGGAAGATATTTTTGATTCTAATGATGTCCCCAAGAAACCAAAATTAGAACCCCTAAATACTACCATTGAATAACATAACATAGGGACAGTCCAACAGCCTAAAATCATAAAACTGTTAGCTGCATTACCACCTGATCAAAAACCCAAATACATTGACCTTTTTAAAGAGTTTCAAGATGTGTTTGCATGGAGTTATGAGGACCTCAAATCCTATGACACCTCTGTGATTCAACACACAATTCCTCTACAGCCAAATCAGAAGCCCTTCAAACAAAAACTCAGAAGGATCAACCCTATGCTCCTCCCAGCAATGGAGCAGGAGGTACAAAAAATGTTCAAAGCAGGCATTATCGCACCAATTAGATTTTCTGATTGGGTTTCCAATCTGGTGCCCACAAGGAAGAAAACTGGGGAAATCAGACTCTGTGTTGACTTAAGAAACCTCAACCAAGTATCACTAAAGGATAACTACCCTCTACCAAAGATGGATCACATCTTGCAGAGAGTGGTAGGGGCTTCAAGAATCTCCTTGCTTGATGGCTTTTCAGGCTTCAACCAGATTCTAGTCCATCCCAACGACCAGGACAAAACTGCATTCACTACCCCATGGGGAACCTTTAAATATGTCAAAATGCCTTTTGGCTTGAAAAATGCAGGGGCCACTTTCCAAAGAGCAATGGACATTGCTTTTGCCAAAGAAATTCACGACTTCCTAGTCATCTATTTGGATGACCTTACACCATTCTCAAAATCAGACAAAGAACATATAAAACATCTGAGACAGATATTCTAAAATGCAGAAAATATGGAATATCTCTGAATCCCAAAAAATCCATTTTTGGTCTAGAAGAAGGAAAACTACTAGGACACATTATCTCCAAAGATGGTATTAGAATTGACCCAGACAGAATCCAAGCCATCCAACACATGCCCCACCCCAGGAATATAAAAGAATTACAAGCCTTTTTGGGGAAAATCAACTTTTTGAGAAGATTCATCCCAAACTTAGCTGAGCTTAGCAGATTGCTTAACAACATGCTGAAAAAGGATTCCAAAGTTAAATGGACAGTGGATGCTAAACAAGCCTTCGAAAGCATCAAATTTGCTCTTACCCAAACCCCTGTCCTAACTAGCCCTCAGTTTGATAGAGACTTCATCATATTCTCCTTTGCTTCAGAACACACAATTGCTGCAGTTTTACTACAGAAAGACGATCTAGGAAATGAAAAACCCATAGCTTTCTTTAGCAAAGCCCTAAGAGATGCACCCCTCAAATATCAGATCATGGAAAAACAAGCCTATGCCCTGGTCAAAGCTATTAAAGACTTTAGGATTTATATCCTCTATTCCCATGTAATTGCCTATGTGCCAAGCCCAATTGTCAAAGATATACTTACACAAGAGAACTTGGAAGGCAGAAGAGGCAAGTGGATAGCAAATATTTTGGAATTTGACATAGAAATAAAACCTACAAAACTCATAAAAGGACAGGGCTTAGCCAAATTGATGTCCGAAACAAATTTCCAAGCCCTAGACATTAACCAATTAGACAGTGAACAGGAGCTGGCGACTCCAAAGATCAATGTAGCCTTTGAGCAATCCCCTTGGTATTCTGATATCTGCTATGTGTTGCAAAACCTGTGTGCTCCCCCAGGACTGTCTAGAACTAAGAGTAGGTTTGTAAAAATGAAAGCCTTAAAATTCTGTGTCATGGAAGAACATCTGCTTTGGAGGAATCATGAGGGCATCTTACTAAATTGTCTGATTGAAAGTGAGGCCAACAAAATCATGGAAGAGCTCCATGCAGGAGACTGTGGTGGACATCTATACTGGAAATCCACTGTGAATAAGATACTAAGAGCTGGGTACTATTGGCCCACCATCTTCTCTGATATTAAGAGATTTACTACAGCATGCCATAAATGTCAAGTGTTTGAAGGAAAAAGACAATTGCTGCCACTACCTCTTAGACCTATTGCAACAGAGAGACCATTTCAGCAGTGGGGTTTGGATTTCATTGGAGAAATCAATCCCTCCTCCTCAGGCCAGCATAGATGGATTCTGACAGCAACAGACTACTTTACAAAGTGGATTGAAGCAATCCCATGCAGACAAGCGAATGACTCTACCATTATACAATTCCTGGAGACAAATATTCTGGCTAGATTTGGATGTCCTGACAAAATAATAACAGATAATGCTGCTGCCTTCAGATCTAAAAAGATAATCCACTTCTGCCACAAATTCCATGTTACTTTGGGCCACTCTACAGCATACTATCCCCAAGGCAATGGGCTGGCAGAATCATCAAACAAAAGTTTGGTAAATATGATCAAGAAAATATTAGAAGAGAACAAGAAAAATTGGCACAAGAAACTAGTCAATGCCTTATGGGCAGACAGGTTAACAACCAAGAGATCAATTGGGGTCAGCCCATTTGAGTTAGTCTATGGTTTAGAGGCCAAATTCCCCTCATCACTAGGAATTCCTGCTATGAAGATACTTCAAGAAAGCCAAGCTGAGCCTAATGATATGCAAAGAAGAGTAAATCAGATTGTATGTTTGCAGCAAACCAGGGAAGAAGTTTACAACAGAGTCCAAGTTCTACAAGAAAAGCTAAAGAAGGCTTTTGACAGAAGGACCAAGGCTGAAAATTTCAACATAGGGGACAAGGTCCTCAAGTGGGATTCGAGGAGAGAGAGTAAAGGAAAGCATGGGAAGTTTGATTCCCTTTGGAGAGGACCATTCCTCATACAAGCAGTACAAGGAAACAATACCTATTTCCTTGAAAATATGGACAATACTGACCTAGATGAAGGCCCTGTCAATGGCAGGATGCTCAAGCACTATTTTGACTACCTTCCATGAATGCAGCTGGCCTGCTCTTGTACAGAGGTTGATTGTATAAAGACTCTGTATCTATTGTATATATTGTTATGCCCAAAGCATAATATATAAGGTCATTTCAAAAGATAGTTCCAGATAACAAGAAGAATTGAAGCACATTCTGTATCTCAGTGCATCAGCTTACATTTTGAGGAATCTATGGTGACAGAAATCCAAAGTTTCGGAGAAGTAGCCAAAGAACCTAGGCACACTGACCTGCTGTTCTTGGTCTTTCAGGAGAAAAACCATCCCCATGTGGAGCCACTGTTGGATACCTATACCAATAGGTTTCATATTTCATGATTGGCAAAAATAAGTGCCAAATATGCTCCATTTTGCTGTCACAAAGGTTTCATATTTACAAGAAAAGAAGGTGTATATAGGCCTGCATTTTTACAAAAGTTTATGGATGACCCAACAGTCTAATCTGGATCATGCCATGTTTTCAATTTATGTTGTAGAATAGAGAATGAAATCTGTCCAAACTGTTTAATCTTGGCAGATCACTAGCTAGGTAGAGAAAGGAAGGTTCCCAACTGCTTAATCTGGGACCTTGGAAGGAATAAGGGTTGTATTAGATAGGAAATGAAAGCAAAAAGCCAATGAAAAGAAAAAGGCATTCAAAGGGTTTGCAAGTCCAAGTGCACCATTCAAGGAGGAACAAAAAATGTTAGGAGAACTAGTTGGGTAGGTAGATGGGGTTGCAGAAGTGTTGTCTCTTTCAAAGACCAAAGTTGCTGAAACATCTACAGGAAAAGCAACACACTGGAGCATGACTAACTCCCTTGTTTTCATTTGTATATCACTCATTACTAACACCCCTTCCCAAGCTATACAAAGCACAAAAGTTTATATCTTTGTCATATTCTTATGGCTTTAAAAGCCACATTTCTTGTGCAAAAATCTTTTCATTTTGATCTACTCCTGATTTCAAGCTATTTTCAAAGAAAACTTGGTTGAACTAGCCCTCATTCATATGTTCCCTCCATGTTAACAACTAACTCTACTACTTAGCTCCTTATACCCATTATCCCTATTATTATAAACACCATGGTGTATAAACCCCACAATGTATAAATATCCCCTCCTTGGCACTATAGCCATAATGTTCACTCCCTGGGAATTGAATTAACACCTAGTTAAGGTCAAGAACCCATGTCCCACCTTTTGCTCCATCTCAACCCATTTCCCTACCCAAAAGCTCCATTTTGACCTTAAAAACCCTTGAAAAACCTTTTAATCCCATAAAAACCACCCAAGGGCGAAAACATTATGAAATATCCTTCCCCCGCCTTACCCTAAGGTCGGGAGCCAATTTACCCTTTCACGCTGTATAAAAACCATTCGACCCCTTTCCCTATAGTTTCTGCATTCATAAAGATTTATACCCAAACTTTGCATAAAACCCCCAAATTTCATGTTTTCCTAAGGTTGGCGGACCAAATTACTTTGGTAAGAAAAACATAAAAAACCCTCAAAAATCAATTAGCACATGGAGGGGCCCGCCGTCACGATTGCCGAGAAATATCATTATTTAAAACCCGCCCACGCACAGCTACAGCCCGTGCAGATCACCCGTCCGATGACCGTCAGATGGCACCCGTCCCAGATCTACGGCACGCAGTGATTTCAGGAAATCCCGACGTCCGAAAGTTAATAAAAGCAGCAGTTACAGCCCGTGCAAATTGAGCGCCCGACAGCCGTTGGATCGCGCGCCTCCAGATCGACGGCCCACATCAATATCGGAGGACCCTACACATCTGACAGATACCTTCCGATATCTGTCAGACGCTTACGTCACGCGGGGACAGATGGCGCGCCCAAGTTCCATCGGAGCCCGTCTGACAGTTACTTCGCCGTACAGGAAGGGCCCCGATATGGTGACACCTGTCCCATCCACGTCCCCGTCCTGCCGTCGCGCACGTCACCACCACATCTGCCCACCTCGTCCCTCATTCGCCCACGTGGACGCCACCTCATCGCCCCCGTGGACCGGTCATTGGCCGCCACGTCACCCGATGACGTCCTGCTGACGTCATCCAACCCGGTCCCTCATGCTGACGTCATCCAAAAAGCGCGCCAATAAAGGAAAAAGCCATATTTTTGCCGTTTTTTCGCAATTTTGTCAATTTTTTCGGAAAAACACTGCTCCGCTATCTGCATGCAATTCACGACGACCGTGCTACCAGCCAGCCCGCGACCATTTTCAAAGAGTCTAGCGCGCTAACCCAGCTATTTCTTCAGTCCAAGCCATTGTTTAACAGGTATTTGAGTCTTCGTCCTCCTTCGAACTAGTTTTTTCTTAAATTTCTTGTAAAATCCACCACAAGAAGCCAAAAGATTAAAATTCCACCAAGAAACCAACTGTATCCTACCCTTATTCGACCGTTTAGAGTTGAAACACAGCGGCAGAGACCTCATTTAGACTTCAATTTCTGTTAAAACCCTGCCCTGTTCGTGCAATCGTGGACTTCCTGCATTACTCCCAAACTGTCAAGGGAGGTCTGTCCCACTGTAGAAAGGCCTTCCCAGAAAGCCCAGCATTGTTATCCTTGACTGTGCACCAACCCTGTTAATTTCAGTCTCCCTCAATTTCGCTGTTTCAAGTAGCAGACGCGGCACCTCAAGAAATACTTGGGTCAGACATGGAAACCCCTGCAGTCCTTAATGTCACTCCCCTAAATGCTCCTCAGAGAGAGATAGACTGGCAGGATTTGGCAGACCTGGATTACCAGATCTCGGAAGACTGCAGATCTAGATGTACATTTCAT
>APFE031723562.1:4660-21806 GCA_000404065.3 Pinus taeda
TTTTTTGTGGTTTATAAACAACTAAACAACTAGCTTCTTCTCACCCTATTCTAGATATGCTACTATGGGACAAGAAATTAGTTTTCTTAACACAAAAATTTTATTCTCAAATTTATCATCTACATGATCCCAAAGCTTGTATTCTTTCACCCCAACCAGATAATTAATGAAGATACATTTCACTACCATATTATCCAAGTTCAAAAAAGTATCCTTAGGCACATGATCATAAACTTTTCCACTAAAATGTGAATATTCTAAATGGATGGCTTCCTTTTAATTGAAAACATGTCTTTATTTTACCTAAGACCATAATATGGGTGTTTTCCTAAAGAGCTAGTGTAAAAATATTATTATGTAACATACAAGAGAAATGAATTATATCTAAAATTTCTACTCTAACTTGGATCCTCTAAGAACAATCTAAAACCTCGCCATAAAATTTCTATTCATGTCCTCTTATTTTCCTATCCTATTTCTAAATCAAAAGTTTTTCCTACATATAATAAGGGAAATATCTAAAGTGTGTTTTGACAACTTCAAACTATTATTTCATAAACAATATCACCTTGTAGTTTTCAAAAATTCTATTGAATTTATATTTTCCTTGAACACCAATTTGCATCGAGGTTCTTATCCATTAAGAAACCAGACATTGATATCATTCTTAGTAAATGAAGTCGTCATCTTATACATGCCAAATTCTAGCACTTGATTTTCATATTCTTTTATAATTATAGGCTCATTGTTGTAAGTAAAAAAATTAAATATACACTTGAAATTGGATAAACTATAATTGTATATATAATGGATTATTTTTATCCAAGTTAACCTTGTGAGGGGCCAAGGTGGAGTTCCAAGTTCCTATTATAATTTTTTTTATACCTCCCCATTACTACCATAATGAAAATTTGGTTCAATATCTCATTCAAATTTTATAATGTTTGTTTGTTGCTAATCAACTAAACAACTAGCTTCTTCTCACCCTATTCTAGTTATTCAAAAATGAGACAACAATTTAGTTTTCTTAAAACAACATTCTTATACTTAACGTTATGATCTACATAATCCCAAATTTGTATGCTTTCAAAGAAACCACATAACTAATGAAAACACATTTCATTACCATATTATCCAACTTTAAAAATTATCCTTAGGCACATGATCAGAAAAATTGCAACCAAAATGTGAATGTGCTAAATAGATGAAAATATTTTAATTAAAACAATGGATTTATTTTAGTTAAGACCCTAATAGGGGTGTTTTCCTAAAGAGTTAGTGTAAAACACTTATTGAGAAAGTAACATACAATAGAAATGGATTCTATCTACAATTTATACCCTAATTTGGATCATCTAAGAATACTCTAAAACATCCCCATAAAATTCATATTCATGTCTTCTCATTCCCCTATACTATTTCTGAGTCAAAATTTATTGCTACTTATAATAAGACTCGATAAATGTAATTAGCAGTGAGGGAAAATATCTCACGGAAGTGTGTTTTGAAAAAATTCAAAATATTATTCACAACAACCAATATCATGTTGTAAGATTCAAATATTCTATTTAATTTATCTTTTCCTCGAACAACCAATTTTCATCCAAAGAAATGTGTTTGGCAACTTCCAAAATATATTTCACAACGAATATAACTGGTACTTTCCAAATATGTATTTATAATGAGGAGGTAAATCCTCAAAATGACTTTGATTTTCCATTAAGTTGATCATAGATATATACAGGGAGGGAAGAGACAGTTGGCTTCATCGCCAAGCGTCTTTTCATATTACAATTCTCTTTATTTTCTATTTACACTATTTTACATGGATTACCTAATCCCAAGGTATTATCATAGGTCTCAGTATTCCCCCCTTTAATCTCAAGGGATGTTGGTGAGTCCAAGCATCATTCTGATTCTTTCAAACTTTTCTCTTCCAAGTGCTTATGGAAGAAGTATGAAATCTGCCTATTTTTGGAACAATGACGTAGATGGACTGTCTTGGGCTCAACCGAATCAGATAATATTTTGTATTGATATGCTTCATTCTATCATGGAACTTTGGGTTCTTTGCCAACTTTATTGCAAAAGTGTTATCAATCATAAGAGGAGTTGAATTCACTTATTTCTCTTGGAATTTTCCCAGAATTTTTGTGAGCCACGCAATTTCATTTCTCACTTCAACTGTTGCCACATATTTTGCATCAGTTGTGGAATCTACTGGAGCTGATTGTTTTCATGGCCTCTAGGACACAACTCCTTATCCAAGACTCATAGCATAAATTGAAGAAGATGCCCTACCTTCTTTATCTCCATTGAAGTTTGATTGAGATTATCCAATCAAGATGAAGTCACCCACTTATGTATACTTAAGTCCAAAGTCTTGAGTTCCCTTCAAGTACTTTAGAACTCTTTTTTCATTAGACCAATGTCCCTTAAAAGGCTTTTTCATAAATCTAGAGAAGATTCCAACATCAAATGAAATGTTTGGTCTGTTAGTAGTCAAGTAGTAGAGACTTCCTACAAGCTCTCTATACTTTGTTGCATCCTCAAATTCTTTTCCTTCAATGGATGTGAGCTTTAACTTATGTTCCATTAGAGTATTAAAAGGATTTCACTTTTCCATGCCAAACTTATTCAACAAATCTCCAATGTACTTCTTCTGAGATAGGAATATAAAATTCGAATGTTGAGTTACTTCAATACCAAGATAATAGTGAACATAACCCAAGTCATTCATTTCAAAACCTTTCCTCAATTCCTTGTTTATGGATTCAATGTGTCTCTCATTGTTCCTTGTCATCAAAATATCATTTACATTCACCATAATATATACAACTATTTTTCCAACTTTCTTGACAAACAAAGTTGCATCATCAGTATCATAATGTTTGAAGTTGAGTTTCATAAGATTCTTAGCTAAATTCTCATACCAGGTTTGTAGTGCTTGCTTTAGGCCATACAAGGATTTTAAAAGCTTCCATGCTTTTTGTTCTTGACCCTTCACAAAAAATCCTTCTAGATGGGACATAAAAACATTATATTTCATATCTCCATTCAAGAAACATTTTTTACATCCTATTGATGGACTTTCTAGCCATTTTGAGCTACCAATGCAAAGAGTGTCTAGATGGTATCTCATTTTATTGAGGGGAAAAATTATCCTCATAATCGACCCCTTCCTTCTCTGCAAGACCTTTTACCACAAGCCTAGCTTTGTGCTTGTCAAGTGAGCCATCAACTTTATACTTGTTCTTGTAGACCCACTTGCAACATGTTGGTTTGGTTCCCAATGGAGGATAAACCACCTTCCAAGTTCCATTATTTATCAAGGTATCATAGTCCTTTTGCATATCTTATTTCCATTCATCATGAGAATCGGCTTCTTTGAAGGAATTTTCTTCAAAATATGAAGACAAATTTAGTTCACAATCATAAGAAACATCCATATCAACAAGTGAATCAGATTCATCTATATCGCCTCCATTTTGTCTAGTTGAACTTCTTGTTCTAGTCTTTCAAACCTCATTTGGATGAACACTTTAAGGCGTCCTTGACAACCATTTTTGAGGAAATTTATGAGATGGTACAGACCACTCAATTGACGGAGTTAGGGATGAATAATTATTTAGTATGCCAACTCTTCCAATCACATCACTCAAAGCATCATATGGATCAGTGGTTGGAACTTCGTGTGAGAGAAAAAGTACTTTAGAAGAAGATTCCACCTATTGCTCTAGTATAGGAATCCCCCCTTTAATATGTGGAATCTCGTTATCAAATTATTCAAAATACTTTGCATGTCTGAATCTATCCAAGCGATCAAACCCTTGCTCAACAACATTTTCAACCTTGGAAGATTAAAGAAATATCACATATCTAGATACTAAAAACTTGTTAAAAACTTCATGATAGAGGCAGTATGCTTTGAAGGTATTTCAATAACCCAAAATGATACATGTATGACTCATTGCACCAAGTTTGTTTCTTTGTTACTTAGGTATTAAGGGATAACAATTGGAACAAAAGGCCTGAAGACCCTGAGATGCTTTACCGAAGGAATGTGGCCATACCACATTTCACAAGGAGTCTTGTTTCTAATAGAGATGGACACTTATTATTTATACACACAACACATAGAATTGTGTCAGCCCAAAAAATTAGTTTAAAATTTTTTAAAGACATCATGGAACACACCATATTTAATATTGTCTTGTTCATTGTTTTAGATACTCCATTCTATTGTGGATTATAAGGAGAAATTGTTTGATGTTTGATCCCATGCTAGCAAAGATAGTTTTCAAATTTATTTGAAGTGTACTCTTTTCCATTATCAATACGAATAGAGCCAATATGAGATTGTGCATAGTTTTCAATCCATGCATGAAAGTTCTTGAATGTTTTAAAAACATCAGATTTGTTGTTCAATAAATAAACCTAACACATTTTGGTGTAGTCATCAATAAATTTCATCATATATTTGTTTCTATTTGTAGAAGGAACAAGCATTGGGCCAAATAAGTATGAATGAATAAGTTGAATACATTCAATTTTTCTATGTGCTTTAGGATGTGAATAAAGAAAATTGTATTTGTTGTGGTTTCCTAAGATACAAGCATCACATTTCTTAAGTTTCATAGGAATTGTAGGCAAACCAACAACACCACTTTTCTTTAGTGTATCAAGGTTGTCATAATACAAGTGTCTAAATGTAGAATGCCATAAAAGACCTGATGGAAATGTACCTTCATCATAATGAGAACTATATGAAAGTTTTTGTGCATGATTAGAGGAATATTGTAACTTCAGAAGTCTTTCTTCTTCTATCCCCATCATGAAAAGTGATTGAACTAATGATTTTCTGACCTTAACCTTTCCATCATACATATGAATGGAGTGTCTTTGGTGGTGGACATGTACCAAAGACATCAAGTTTCTCCTCCGCTCTGGGAGATATAAAACATCATGCAGAAGAAAGTGTGGAAGACCAGGTATTTTGAGCTTGATGGCTTGAGTTTTGACTTATCTACAAAGTTGATCCTCCATTAACATTGTCAGTAAATTCTTCAAAGAAATCTCTTCTAAAATTCATTGTGAAAGTTTCCCCTTGATCAAGAAACCAATCATTTTTCCAAGAAGAAAGTGAAGCATTAAATAAGTATTCAGTTACCCTAATATTGTAATGTGCCACCACATAGTGAGAGGATTCAAGTGCTTTACCTCTCCCTTTATCACTAGTTTTACCTTTCCTTTCATTTCTTTCCTGCTCAATTTTGTCCCAAGGCAACTTTCATGTGGATGCATCATGTCCATCTCTATTGCATTGTATGCAATGAGTATTTGAGTTTTCTCTTTGGAAATTTCTACCCCCCTGACTCAAATTCCTTCTTCCACTTCCTTCTTCCTCTTCCTTTTTTAGACGACTGAGGAGCTATCTTCTTCCCAAAGTCCTCCCCTCTCAGCAAACTTCTTGTCAAGGGAGTCAAAGATAATCTTCTTGAAGTTCCCACTTGCTTGTAATGAATCGAGGTAATTTGAATAAGTGGGATATAGTGCATTGACATAAAGTATGAGAGGAATGTATATTTCAACATCAATGGTTTTTATATCACACATAATGGATCTTACTTCTGATTCTAAAGCAAGAGGGTCATCACTTTTCAATTCAAAACTGAAAAACTTAATGATCAATTATACAAATTCAAGTTCACAGTTTGAGTAATAAAATTCCTTCAACTTATATAAGGCTTCAAAAGAATTTGAAAATGGTGAAATATGGCAACTCACCTCTTCATTTGCAGATGTTGCAGTCAAGGCATAGGCCTTACTATTCTTATTTTCCCAAATGGAAATCTCCTTATCTGATGTGGGCTTTACAGGTTCGTTATCTCCTTCTCCTACACAAACTCCTTTCCAAAACTCATTGAAAATGAGAGTGTGTTTTATCTTCCTTGACCATTCAGGATAATTCGCTTTTCCAAAGATAACTACTCCAATAATAGATATCAATGAATGCATTTTAACTCTATGTATTGTGTAAAAAAATGTACTTTTGGTGGTAATTTAAAAAAAAAAATACAATTGTGACATATATATATATACAATACAGGTATTATATTGGGGAGGGAGTATATGGGGGAGGGTTATATGGGGGGAGGTATTACCATGGGAGGTATTATATCACATAGGTTATATATTATATAACTGATAGTTATATATATGACAAAGGAGACTCAACGTATGATTGGTGTTTGCATTGTTTAACACAACGGAGGGGAGGTAGTATTAACTATGTGGGAGGAGGTAAGTAAAGATTATGGAGGAGATATGAGTATAGAGTGGGATTAACCTGCATAGGCCACTAAGGAGCGAGTTCTAATGGAGCGGTGTGATACCACGCTACAATGTCGCAACACGAGGAGTTTTAAAAACCTTTTTGTAACCTTTATTTATGTGTTTATTACAATAATTAATTCTAGCATTATAAACCATGAAACCTAAACCCTAAACCCCAAACACCAAACCTTTAACCCTAAGAATTTTATAACATTTTAATATGCAAACCCTAAACCTTAAACCCTAAGTATTTTATGACATTTTCATAAGCATTTTGTAACCTAATTTTTAATTGTTTATTATAAAAAAATTGCTAAAGTGATATAAACCCTAAAACCTAGGAATTTTACATCATTTTATCAAGTCTTTTGTAACTTTTTAAAACCCTAAACTGTAAACCCTAAAAATTTTATAACATTTTTAACCTTATAGCCTAAGGATTTTATAACATTTTAATAAGTGTTTTATAACATTTTTTTAAGTGTTTATTAAAATCATTTACTAAAGTGTTATAAACCCTAAACCCTAAACCTTAAGAATTTTATAACATTTTAAACCCTAAACTCTAAACACTGAACCCTCAAAATTTTATAAAATTTTAAAAAGCCTTTCGTTACTTTTTTCAAGTGTTTATAAAAATCATTTACTAAAGTGTTATAAAGCATAAAGACTAAGCATTTAATACAATTTTAAACCCTAAACCCTAAGCATTTAATAACATTTTGGCAAGCTTTTTGTAACCTTTTTTAAGTTTTTATTGAAAGGATTTACTAAAATTTTATAAACCCTAAAACCTAAGAATTTTATAATATTTTAAAGCTAAAACCCTAAACCCTAAACCCTAAACCCTAAACTCTAATCCCCAATTATTTTATAACATTTTATAAGTCATTTTGTTACTTTTTTAAAGTGTTTCTTACAATAATTTAGTGTTATAAACCCTAAACCCTATGTATTTTTTAACATTTTAAACCCTAAAACCTAAACCCTAAGCATTTTATAGCATTTTATCAACCATTTTGTAACCTTTTTTAACTCATTATTAAAATAATTTACTAAAGTGTTATAAACCCCAAACCCTAAACCATAAACCTTGAGAATTTTATGTCATTTTAAGAGATGCTTTCTAACCTTTTTTTAAGTGTTTATTAGAAGCATTTACAAAAGTGTTATAAATCCTAAACCTTAATCATTTTATAAAATTTTAAAAAGTGTTTCGTATATTTTATTTATGTGTTTACGATAAGCATTTAATGAGGTGTTATATACCCAAACCCAAAATGCTAAACCCTAAACCCCAAATACAAAACCCCAAAACCTAAACCCTAAACATTTTATAATGTTTTAGCAATGGTTTTGTAACTTTTATTTAAGTGTTTATTAAAATAATTTAGGAAAGCGTTATAATCCCTAAACCTAGTCCCTAAACGTTAAACTGCAAACCCTGCCTCCTAAACCCTAAACGGTATGCATTTTATAACATTTAAAAAAGGGTTTTGTAACTTTTTTGAAGTGTTTATTAAAAGAACTTACTAAAGTGTTATAAACCCTAAACGCTAGACCCTCAACACTAAGCCCAAACCCTAAATCCTAAACCCTATACCCTAAGCATTTTATAGCATTTTAAAAATCATTTTGTAACTTCTATTTAAGTGTTTATTAAAAGCATTTACTAAAGTGTTATAAGCATTAAACCCTAAACCCCAAATCCTATACACTAAATCATATAACCATTTTAAAAATAAATTTGTAACTTTTATTTAAGTGTTTATTAAAAGCATTTACTAAAGTTTTATAAACCCTAAAACTTAAACCCTAAGAACTGTATAACATTTTAACAACCGTTTTGTAACTTTTTTATGTTGTTTATTAAAAGCATTTACCAAAGTGTTATCTACTCTAAACACTAAATCCTAAGCCCTAAACCTTGAATTCTAAGCATTTTATAACATTTTAAACCCTAAAATCTAATCCCTAAAGCCTAAACCCTCTTCATTTCATAACATTTTAGACCCTAAACCCCTAACCCTTAACCCTACGTATTTTATAACATTTTAATAAGTGTTTTGCAACTTTTTTTAAGTATATATTAAAAGGATTTGCTAAAGTGTTTTATACCTAAACCATAAACCGTAAAACCTAAACCCTAAACCCTAAGCATTTTATAACATTTTAGAAATTGTCTTGTAACTTTTTTAAAGTGTTTATTAAAATAATTTACTAAAGTCTTATAGACCCTAAACCTAAACCATAAAACCTAAACCCTAAACCCTAAACATTAATCGTAAACATGAAACCCTAAACCCTAAGCATCTTATAACATTTTAATGAAATTTTTTGTAAAACTTTCCTTTTAAGTGTTTATTAAAGCATTACTAAATGTTTATAAAATAGTAAACTGTAAACCTAAACATTTAAACATTTTAACAAGCATTTTATAACTTTTTTAAAGTTTTAATTACAATAATTTACTAAAGTGTTATAAACCCTAAACCCTAAACACTAAGAATTTTATAACATTTTAAACCCTAAACACTAAACCCTCAAAAGTTTGTAACATTGTAAAAAATCTTTTGTAACTTTTTTTAAGTGTTTACAAAACTCATCTACTGAAGTGTTATAAACTCTAACCTTAAACCCTAAACCCTAAGCATTTTATAACATTTTAAACCCTAAACCCTAAACCCTAAGCATTTAATAACATTTTAACAAGATTTTTATAGATTCTTTTAAGTGTTTATTAAAAGAATTTACTAGACTTTTATAAACCCTAATACCTATGCATTTTATAACATTTTAACAAGCATTTTGTTAATTTTTTTAAGTGTTTCTTAAAATAATTTACTAAAGTGTTATAAACCGCAAACACTAAACCCTAAGAATTTTATAACATTTTATAAAGAGTTTTGTAACCTTTTTTAAATGGTTATTAAAAGCATTTACTAAAGTGTTATAAACACTAAACCCTAACCATTTTATAAAATTTTAACAAGTGTTTCATATATTTTATTTAAGTTTTTATTAAAAGCATTTACTGATGTTTTATAAACCCAAAACGCAAAACCCTAAACGCTAAACCCTAAACCCCAAACTCGAAACCCAAAATCCAAAACCCTAAGCATTTTATAACCTTTTAAAAACATTTTTGTAACTTTCATTTAAATGTTTATTAAAATAATTTACTAAAGTGTTATAAACCCTAAACCCTAATCCCTAAACCTTAAACACTAAACCTTAAACCCTAAACCTTACATCCTAAACACTAAACTCTAAACCTTAAGCATTTTATAACATTTATTAAAGTGTTATAAACCCTAAGCATTTTATAACATTTCAACAATCATTTTGTAACTTTTTTTAAGTGTTTATTAAAAGAATTTATCGAAGTGCTTTAAACTCTAAATCTTAAACCTAATAATTTTATAACATTTTAAGCCCTAATCCCTAATCCCTGAACCCTGAGTATTTTATAAAATTTTAATAAGTGTTTTACAACTTTTTTAAGGTATCTATTAAAGGAATTTACTAAAGTGTTTTAAACCCTAAACCATAAGCATTTTATAACATTCTATAAATTTTCTTTTAACCTTTTTTTTAATGTTTTTTTAAAAGAATTTACTAAGCTCTTATAAACTATAAACCCTAAACCTGAAACATTAAATCCTAAACACTAAACCCTAAACCCTAGGCATCTCATAACATTTTAAAAAGAGTTATATAACTTTCATTTAAGTGTTTATTAAAATCATTTCCTAAATTTTTATAAATTCTAAACCCTAAACCTTAAACCCTAAACCCTAAACCCTAAGAATTTTATAACATTTTAAAAAACATTTCTTTTACTTTTTATTTACATATTTATTAAAATCATTTACTGAAGTGTTATAAACATTAAAACCTAAGCACTAAACCCCAAACCCTCAATTGAAAACGCTAAACCCTAAACCCTAAGAATTTTATACGATTTTAGAAATCATTTCGTATCTTTTTATTTGTGTTTATTAAAATAATTTACTAAAGTGTTATAAATCCTAAACCCTAAACCCCAAACCATAAACCCTAAACCATAAGCATTTTATAACATTTTAAAAAGCATTTTTTATCTTTTATTTAAGTTTCTCTTAAAATCATTTACTAAAATGTTATAATCTCTAAAACCTAAACCCTAAAAGCTAACCCCAAACCATAAATCCTAAACCCTAAGAATTTCATAGCATATTAAAAAGTCTTTTGTAACTTTTATTTAAGTGTTTATTCAAAGAATTTACTAAAGTGTTATAAACTCCAAACCCTAAAATGTAAACCCTAAACCTTAATAATTTAATAACATTTGAAAAATCATTTTATAACTTCCATTTAAGTGTTTATTAAAGGAATTTACTAATATCTTATAAATCCTAAACCCTAAACCCCAAACATTACACCCTAAAACCTATGAATTTTATAACATTTTAAAAAACGTTTTGTAACATTTATTTAAGTGTTTATTAAAACCATTTATTAAAGTGTTATAAATATAAGCCCTAAAGCCTAAACACGAAATCCTAAACCCTCAACCCTAAACGTTACAACCTAAACCATAATGAGTTTATAACATTGTAAATGGTGTTTTGTAACTTTTAACTAAGTGTTTATCATATGAGTTTCATAAAGTGTTATAAACCCTAAACACTAAACCGTAAACCCAAAACCCTAAACCCTAACCTAAATCCAAAACCCTAAACCTTAAGCATTTTATAACATTTTAACAAGTGTATTGTAACTTTTATTTAAGTGTTTATTAAAATCGTTTACTAAAGTTCTATAAACCCTAAACTCTAAACACTAAACCCTATGCATTTGATAACATTTTAAATCCTAAGCGCTAAATCCTAAGTATTTTCTAACATTTTAACTAGTATTATAAACCCTAAACCCTAATCATTTTATCATATTTTAAAACCTAAACCCAATGCATTTTATCACATTCTAAAAATTATTTTGTAACATTTATTTAAGTGTTTAGAGAGTCTTCGGCGAAATCACATAAGTATTCTTTTGTCGACGCGTTTCGAACCAACCAGTGTGGTTCATCGTCAGGACAAGTTGAAGATCAGATCCAGCTTAGCATGTTTAAATAGTGTATGCAGAGACTCCAACGGCTATATTGCCAACGGCTAATTTTGACCTAATGACCCAAGTCAGACCAATAATATTCCCGTTATATTTTTATTTATTTTTATTCTAGGAAATAGTTAAATTCGATAATTTGTATAATAAAGTATTCATTTGTTATATATATAAATTCCAAAAGCCTAACTAATTTATATTAAAATAATATCCTTGGTATATTTAATAATAATATTTTTTTATTCTAATTTATCATTTATACCTAATGGCCCAATTAATATATTTTATAATCAATTTAAGAATTTATATTAATTTATATTAAAATAATAACCTTAGTATAGTATATCGTATATTCATTTAATAATAATAGTATTTATATTATAATTTAACAATTTATACCTAATGGCCCAATTAATATATTTTATAATTAATTTATATTTATTAAATTAATTAATAATTTACTATTCTAATAATATTATTATAAATAATATTCTAGACATATTACTAGTTACATTAAAGTATTATTTGTTAATAACTTGTTTATTAATAAATGTATGTCTATGTACCAAAAAAGAAACTAACTTACATAATATTGGTACATCATATAGTTATTTATTAATTAAGGTCCATTTGAAGCCAAATAGAGGAATTATATCCTTTATTAAGGTATAATTTTATAATTAATTTAATCAATTATTAAGTAATCTATATTCATTTAATAGTTTCCTCATCCAATCATGACTAATTATATTATCACATTAAAATACATGAAGATTATTATGTAAAAATCCAAATTAGCTAATAATTATAAAATTCTTGGTTAAAAGAGACCATAAAGGAAACAAGGGTAATACATTCATTAACACATAACATACTAATAACTCAAATGATGCATATTGATAGGACCAACCAAACTAAAGCAACAGGGAAAGAAATTCAAGAAACAAAGAGACCAACTGTCGAAAACCATCAAAAGGAAGAGGGAAAAACCTTAAGACCTAACAGAAAGGGGACAAAGAAGGCTAGGAAGACAGGGCTGGGACCCAGCAACTGCTAATCTTCCAACCATCAACCCTATTAAGATTGTTCGGCCTTTTCTCAATCTCCAAGCCCTCTCTAAATTTGCGATGGTGAAACTGTGCAACCTTAGCAATGACCTGAGCATCTTCAATACAGATATGATGCATCGTCTTCCCGGCATGTTCAGCCAGGGCTGAGGACTTGGTCCTGCCATGCCTCAGGTCGGCTGAATGCTCACTAATCCTTTGATTGATAGAGCGACCCGTCTCACCAATATATGGTGTCCCACAGGAACACGGAATAAGTGTTTATTAAAATCATTTAATAAAGTGTTATAAAGCCTAAACCCTAAATAAAATAGCCTATATCCCAAACACTAAAACAAAATCATTTTATAACATTTTAAAAAATTATTTGTAACTTTTATTTATGTGTTTATTAAAATAATTTACTAAATTGTTACAGACCCTAAACCATTAATCCTAAACAGTAAACCCTAAACCTTAAACCCTAAGCATTTTATAAGTTTTTAAAAAGGGTTTTTTAACTTTTATTTAAGTTTTTATTGAGAGAATTTAATAAAGTGTTATAAAAACTAATATCTAAACCCGAAAACACAAACCATCAACCCTAAACTATAAACCCTAAAGCCTAAAGCCTAAAACATAAGTATTTTATAACATTTTAAAAAGTCTTATGTAATATCTATTTAAGTGTTAATTGAAAGACATTACTAAAGTGTTATAATCCTTAAATCCTAAAACCTAAACTCTATAACCTAAAGCCCAAATCCTAAAGCTTAAGCATTTTATAACATTTTAAAAAGCGTTTTGAAACTTTTATTAACTATTTATAAAAATCATTTACTAAATTGTTATAAAGCCTCAACCATAAATCATAAACTCTAAAATCCAAACCCCAACCCACAAATCGTAACACCTAAACCGTAAACAATAAGAATTTTATAACATTTTAAAAAGCATTTTGTAACTTCTAATTAAGCGTTTATTAAAAACATTTACTAGACTGTTATAAATCTTAAACCATAAATCCTATGCATTTTAGAAACTTTTAGAAATATTTTTGTAACTTTTATTTAAGTGTTTAGTAAAAGCATTTACTAAACTGCTATAAACCCTAAACTCTAAACCCTAAACCCTAAGGATTTCATAATATTTTAAACCCTAAACATGAAACCCTAAGAATTTTATAGCATTTTAACTAACATTTTTTAAAGTTTTTTAAGTGCTTATTAAAATCATTTAGTAAAGTCTTATAAACCCTAAACCCTAATCATTTTATCATATTTTAAACCCTAAACCCTCAGCACTAAACCAAAAGCATTTTATAATATTTCAAAAAATGATTTGTAACATTTATTTAAGTGTTTATTAAAATGAGTTAATAAAGTGTTATAAACCCTAAACCCTAAATCCCAAAGCCTATACCCTTAATACTAAAACCAAAGCAGTTTATAACATTTTAAAGAGTTTTTTGTAAATTTTATTTAAGTGTTTATTAAAATAATTTAGAAAAGTGTTACAAACCCTAAACCCTCAACCTTAAACACTAAAGCCTAGACCCCAAACCCTAAATCCTAAACTGTAAACCCTAAGTATTTTATGACATTTTAAAAAGGGTGTTGTAACCTTTATTTAAGTTTTTATTGAAATCATTTAATAAAGTGTTATTAAAACTAACATCCACACCTTAAAACCCAAACCATAAACCCTAAACACTAAACACTAAACCCTAAAGCCTAAAACATAGGTATTTTATAACATTTTTTAAAGTGTTCTCTAACATTTATTTAAGTGTCTATTGAAAGCACTTACTGAAGTGTTATAAACCATAATTTTAAAACCTAAACCCTAAATCCTAAACCCCATAGCCTAAACCCTAAGCATTTTCTCACATTTTAAAAAACATTTTCCAACTTTTATTAACTATTTATTAAAATCATTTACTAAACTGTTATAAACCGTAAATTGTAAAATCCAAACCCCAAACCACAAATCCTGAACCCTAAACCCTAAACGCTAAGCATTTTATAATGTTTTTAAAAGAATTTTGTAAATTTTATTTAAGTGTTTATTAAAAGCATTTACTGAAGTGTTATAAACCATAAAACCAAAAACATAAGAATTTTACAACATTTTAAAAAGCATTTTGTAACTTTTATTTAATTGTTTATTAAAAGATTTTACTAAAGTGTTATACACCTTAAACCCGAAACCCTAAACTCTAAACCCTAAGCATTTTATAACATTTTACAAAGCATTTTGTAACTTTTATTTAAGTGTTTATTAAAGGAATTTACTAATGTGTTATAAATCCTACACCCTTAACCATCAACCCTATAACCTAAACCCTTATCATCAAATCTTAAACTAGAAACCCTAAACGCTAAACATTTTATAACATTTCAAACAACGTTTTGTAACTTTTATTTAATTATTTATTAAAAGAATTTACTAAAGTGTTATAAACCTTAAACCCTAAAACTAAAACCCTAAACCCTAAATCCCCAAACTCTAAACCCTAAACCCTCAACCTTAAACCCCAAACCCTAAACACTAAACCCTAAATCCTAAACCCAAAACCCTTAAACATAAAACCTAAATGTTAATAATTTTATAACATTTTAAAAATCATTTTTTAAACCCTCAACACTAAACTTTAAACCGTAAACCCTAAATCTGAAACCGTAAACCCCAAACCCTAAACTGTAAAACCCTAAACAATAATGATTTTATAACACATTTAAAAACATTTTGTAACTTTTATTTAAGTGTTTATCAAAGTATTAGTAAATTTTTATAAACCCTAAATACTAATCGCTAATCCCAAAACACTAAACCTTAAACCTTGAGAATTTTATAACATTTTAAAAACCCTAAACACTAAACCCTAAATGAGAATCCCTAAATCCTAAACTCCCAACCATAAACACTAAACCCTAAGAATTTTACAACAATTTAAGAAGTATTTTATAAATTTTATTACTAGTACTAATTTACTACTACTACAATCCTAATAAACCCTAAACCCTAAACCCAAACCCCGAACCCTATTTCCTAATGCTTAAAGCCTAAAGCCTAGACCCTAAAAGAATTTACTAAGGTATTATAAACCCTAAACACTAACCCCTAAAAGAATTTACTAAATTCTTATAAACCATAAACCCTAAACCACAAAACCTCAATGGTAAACCCTAAACCCTAAACCATAATCCATCTATAACATTTTATAAACTGTTTTGTAACTTTGACTTAAGTGCTTATTAAAAGAATTTACTAATGTATTATAAACCCTAAACCCTAAACCATAAACCCATAATGATTTTATAACCGTTTTAAAAGTGTTTTGTGACTTTTATTTAACTCTTTATTAAAAACATTTACTAATGTGTTATAAACACTAAACCCTAAATCCTAAAATCCAAACCCTGAATCATAAACCTTAAACCCTAATCATTTTATAACATTTTAAAAATGGTTTTGTAACTTTTATTTAAGTATTTATTAGAATAATTGTTTAAAGCATTATAAACCATAAACCCTAAACCCTAAAACCCACACCCCAAACCCTAAACCCTAAGAATTTTACGACATTTAAAAACCCAAACCTGAAACCATAAACCCTAAACCCTAAGTACTTTATAACATTTTAACAAGTGATTTGTAACCTTTTGGTCAAATGTCATGAACCATAAAACTTATGCATTTTATTACATTTTAAAGTGTTTTGTAATTTTTAAAACCAAAAACCGTAAACCCTAGGAATTTTATAACATTTTTAACACTAAACCCTAAATCATATATCCTAAGAAATTTATTAGATTTTATCAAGTGTTTTGTAACTTTTTCTATTCTTTTCTATTAAAAGCATTTAATAAAGTGTCCCGAAACCCTCAACCCTAAATATTTTATAACATTTTAACAAATTTTGTAATTTTTATTAAGTGTTTATTAAAATCATCTACTAAAGTCTTATAAACCCTAAACCCTAAGCATTTTACAAGATTTTGAAAAGTGTTTTCTAACTTTTATTTAAGTGTTTATTAAAAGAATTTACTAAATTCTTATAAACCATAAACCCTAAGCATTTTATAACATTTTTATAAGTTCTTTGTAACTTTTTTTAAGTATTTATTAAATTATTTTACTCAAGTGTTTTAAACCATAAAAGCTAAATCCTAAACCCTAAGTATTTTGTAACATTTTAAGCCCTAAATTCTAAGCATTCAATAACATTTTAAAAAGTGTTTTGAAACATTAAATCCTAAACACTAAACTGTAAGCATTTTATTGCATTTTCAACCCTAAACCCTAAAACCTAAAACCTAAACCCTAAGCATTTTATAACATGTTAAAAAGTAATTTACAACTTTTTTAAAGTCTTTATTAAAAGAATTTACTAAAGTGTTATAACCCCAAAGCATTTTATAACATTTTAAACCCTAAATTCTAAGCATTTTATAACAATTTAAGCTCTCAACCCTAAACCCTAAGTATTTTATAACATTTTAAAACCGAAATACTAAACCTTCAGCATTTTATAACATTTTAAAAAGTGTTTTATACCTTTTTTTAAGTATTTATTAAAATATTTTACCAAAGTCTTTTTAAACTGTAAACACTAAACAATAGTCATTCTATAACATAATAAAAGTGATTTT
>APFE031723575.1:1281-24983 GCA_000404065.3 Pinus taeda
TCCCAATACTGTGGACATCTCTCCCCAAAATCAGCAGTGCCACCTTATGTCTCCTTGTTCCTTTTGCGTTGTCTTTTGTTCCCCTTTTTCAATGCCAAAACCTGGAATCACAATGCATTAGTCACGTGGATAAAGTGTCTAACCTTCCTCCTACAAACAACACGAAATAACTAAGAAATGCATGCATAAGCAAATAAAGATGAATGGTTTGAGCAAGTAAAGTAGGCCAAAATGAGCCCGAATTGTACCAAAATTGGGGCTCATCACTTCACATTCAGCAAGATTATTCTTCATAACTGGAGGACCTTCAACCATTATTTTTCTTCGAGGTAACATTAAATCATTGTGATTTCAATGACCATGCATTTGATGCCATAACCTTTATGTCGACATTGTTGTAGATGCCAATGCTTGATACCCTGTCCTAGTCACATTTAGCTTATACAAGCCTCCAACTCTGGTACCTATGGCAATAACCTCGTAGCAATCCTGGATATATTTAACAACGCACTTTTATTTGAAAAATTCCACCTTTAGATCTTCATCAGCAATGGTAGAAACATAAATTAAATTCATTTTTATACTAGGAACATACATCACATTATGGATCTGTCTCTATTTTCCATTATGTAACATTATGCCTATTAATCCATATCCTTGAATTTCAAGGGATCTATTATCTCCTAGATAAAAGTATGTTCCATTAATATTCTCATGACATTGATCAAACCAATCCATATTACAAGACATATGGAGTGATGCACTAGAATCAATGAACCAACCATTCACATCATCAGTCTTAGTAGACAATGCAACATCAAAAACAAACAATTTGAGATTTTTAAAACCATCATTGGTTGAGGTGTCTTTGTCCACAAAATTACTATCATGCCTTCTTTTTCTCTATTTAGTATTATTATATTTCCTTTTATATCAATATTTAGCATGATGTCCAGGTTTTCCACATAATAACAATCGTCATTTCTTTTATCATGAACTAGAAATTTACATTGTGCCATACCTTTTTTCTTTGCTTGAAACTTTCCTCCTTGCTTTTGTCCCATGACTTGCCCTTGGCTACCAATGCCAAATCTGAATTTTTTGAGCCCAAATTGATGTTCTTCATCCTCTCTTCCACTTGTAGAAGAACATCTGTCAGTTCATAAAAAATAGGAGGCTTCTCTCTAGCCGAAAGACTTAAAAAAAAAAAACTGATAATCTTGAACTAACCAAGTCTGTATTGGACACCTTTTCTCCAATGTCTCCTAACTTATCACTTAGCTCTTTGACATGGGAGATGAAATTTCTTATATTTTCATTGCCCTTCATTTTAGTTGACAAAAGTCTGGTCTTCAAGAACAAAATTTTCTTAGTATTAGAAGTTTCATATAATCTTTTGAGAGCATCCCATGTTTCTTTGGACGTTTCACAATCCATAATATGAGGAATGATGTCATCCTTAACTGACATTCATAGCAACAACTTTGATCTTGTTTCCCTTTCTTCACAATCTGAAATAGTTGCAGCAATAGTGGGTTTGGGCTATGACCCGCTCACTATGGGCCACAAATCATTTCCCTTGGAAACTATTAATACCTTGAATTTCCAATTTGCATAATTTCCTCCATCAAGCCTTGTGAACTCATTGAAATAAGTCTTAGCCAGAAAATCTTACATAATGACAAAAAGATGTATCCCTAACAAAAAAAAATGCACCCAAATCCCCCAGATCTACACCCAAATTCAGCAGTTCTACATCCAAGTTCACTAGATCCAAAACCAAATGCATAAGATCTAAAAAAAAAGACTTTATCATGCTTCCAATAAAAAAACGAAGCCAAAATTACTTCTTATTTCTCCATTTTTTACCAAACCCTGTTTCCAAAACTTTAATTTCCTTTTTTAATCAAATACACCCAATTTTTAACTTTCACCCAAAATAAAATATTTCACTACTTATAAATGGTAAATTCTTTCTCACAATAAAAAATAAGTTCTAATCCCTTATTTCTCCATTAAAAAACCTTCGTGTTTACTTACGAAAACTTTTGTACACAACATGATTTCAAAACATAGTGAATTGGTTCAAGGTGAAAAGTGACCTCTTCAATGGCAGAAAACAGTAGCTTTTCTCAAAACAACAATTACTTACGACATGCTTCACTTTATTATTCCATGTTTCATCTGAAGCATAATTTTCAGTGCTCCGTTTTGATCGACCAACAAGTTCCCAAATGTGTCTATAGTTGTTCTGCATGTCACCTACCTAGAACCAAATTGTTATAGGGAACCTGTGGCAAGGCCTAAGAATGCCTCCCACCTACAAAGTTAGATTGCACATAACAGTTTTAGATAACCAGTGAGAATTAAAGCTTTATTGTATACAACAGACGCAGACAACCAACATTTCAACAATTTTTCTCAAACAAAAATCATAAAAAATCTATGGAACAACAACGTAACAACAAGATCTCACAAGATATCACAACCCTCATAGATATGAGCCATATTTCTCTCAAACTGAAGTCTCACTAGATCTCCCTCTTTGGCTTTGAGAGCATATTAGAAAATTAGAGAGATCCAAAAGGATGAAAGAAAATTTCATTGATCAAGCTACTTGGACAACTAGTACATTATATAGGCACACATATACAACTTCTAGGACAATCTAGATCCAAATAATTTGGATCACCATTTCACAACAAAAACTACGAAGCCACAACTCATGATAGATAGACTCAAACACTCACTATAAGAACAAAACTCATAAGCTCTATCTAGACATACCATTTCTAAATCACTCTAACAACCCCAATTTGTTTGACCCTTGATGCCATTACATGACCTCATTCCCAGATTTCCTTGTAGACAAGAATGTGAGAGTTAGACAAAGGAGTGTTATCCATAGAGATATCAACCAAAGGAAATTTATCTACCCTGAACCTTGGAGAACCCAATCCACATAGATTTTTGTCGCAGTGGTGCCAGTTATGTTGGTTGCTAAGGGTTGTGTATGATGCAATGAGCATGGAAAGGTTGAGTGCATGGTTTTTGAGTGTTGAGGTTATCGTATGGAGTTGAGTGACAGTTGAGGATGTCACTTGCTACGGAGTGAATCTTCTACTACTATGCATGCGGTTGGCTAAGAGTCATTGTGAGTCCAATTGATTGATTACAGCAAACAGCCCATGAGTGATTCCTGTGTGGAGACAAGATGGGATATAGAGCTCGAGGTGGAGTTCGTTCTTTGTGTGGAGTGCGCAAATATATGGGATACATAGTTTGACCTCAACATTTGTCTAGTTGAAGAGTTGTTTTAGTTAGGCGGTTTGGTTATTGGGACTCCAACAAGGATTGGAGAGAGTTTGTGAGTGTTGTAATGGTGCATCATCGGTGGATCTCAGCATCTATGGAAATATCAATCTACATATTATTGAGTTGTGTTATGGAGCTCGGTGAATTTTTAGCTTTGGAGGAATAGTTGGAACGAAATTCATAGATAGTTGGCTCCAAGAAGTTGCATGATGTATGCTTTTTGTGTTCTTGTATGAATGCATAATCCACATTTGGAGCTCCCTTTGAAATCTCTGACAAGAATTTAGAAAACTGATCACTACATAAATTAATCAAATAATTTTACATATAAATACATGTAGTTTTGTCTCAAGATAGGTAGACTATCTTGACGCATAATCTCTTGGTTGAGAGAATATCTCAACAACACACCAATCTAGGAAACATATAGATCTAGACAAATCCTAGATAATAGAAGAAAACTCCTTTACATAGAATGAATCACAACTAATACAAGTAGGAATACCATTTTCCAAGTAAATTCAAGGTGGCACAGGTTGGAATTAAACCACCCCATGGGGCTTCACTAGGGAGAAATACCATGACAAGTGCATTAATATTGGTGGATATTTATTGGGAAAGAATGACATAAATATTGAGGATATAATAGGGTATAAATGGTTTGTACATGTTGTGTAAAAAATGGAGCTCAAAGTTAATGAAAAAATGGATAACTACAATATATAGTGAATGTATGGAATTTTTTTAATTGGGAAGGTGTATTGGGTTCATTTTGGTAGGGTGTTAAATAAAGTGACTTTTATAGGTATTTTCCAATATGTAGTCCGATTAAGGGCATTCTTTAGTATTCCATGAAAACACATGCAATGTTAGAGGTTCATTAAGTGAAGACCCCATGGACCTACCCTCCTTCGTGGAAATTTCTAATGGTTTTCTTAATGAAAATCTTGTGATTTTTCTCGCTCAGAAGGTTGTTAGTTCAACTTTCCCTTCATAGTGAAAGAGCCTCATTAGACTCCTTGTGTAGCTAGAAATATAAGGAAAAATAAGGGCTTGATTCAACCATCTATCTCAAGAAATATTGAACCTACTCATCTCACTTAGCTCTCTAATATACCTTTACTAGTCAATTACAGTTTAAGGTAGTAATTTTTCAGCATGATGTTATAGCTTTCTTAATCCACAAACACGATGGCCCATTAGAGAGATAAGGTGCATTGAGGCATGGCATATTATCACAAAAATGGGCCGTTGAGGGGCAAGTGATAACATAGATCTCGATTACTAGATATAGGGAGCTCACCCACCAATTGCTTCATGAGGAACCACCCAAGTAAAGAGGTAATTAGCTAATGGTAAGCACAGTCTCACAAATATAGCAGTTTTGGCAAAGGTAGTTGATTGGGTTTCATATGCAGGGAATACTAGAGTTTCCTAGAATTAGTATATGTACATTGTCAACATCTATTAGCATTTAAAATTCCTACTAGAAAGAATACTTATAGGTAGAAATGAAAGGAAGGAATACATCTTATTGACCCTACATCAAATACAAAGGTGCATGATATCAAAGGATTAGAGACTCGAAATCTTAAGAAGCAAATGAGAATTCCTCCTAATGTTGGTTTCTCTCCAAACAGTGACAAGGAGCTTATTTCATTTCAAGCCACTAATTTAAATAAATATATTTGAATTTTCTTCGATTACGTTGTTTTTAATTTTTTTATGGTTTAGTAATATTGTTTTATGTTTAAAAATAGTGTTAAAAAACCAATATCTATTCATAACAATTTGCTTCTTAGAATTTTAATCAACACTATCTTTTGCTATTGTATAACAAATATATATTTATTCTAATTTCGTATCAAACTAGATTTTAGAATACATGGATGTAAAGCTCTGACTTAAAAGAATGGAAAATTTTATTCGGAAAACAAAAACCAAAAAAATTACTATCTTATATACATAATCATATATGTGATATATGAATATAAAAAAATATCTTCGATATGTTGTGTAGAATAACACACTATTAGATCTTTGTTTGTTTTAAGAACATCACACTATCATATTATAGTGTATATATTTTTTTAAATTTCTTTTATGGTATATTACTTCCTTTAGTAGATACTCAAAAATTTCTAACTTTTTAAAATAAATGTTATTTATAGTTATTTATCCATACATATATAATAATTTATTTTTCCTTTATAAAAGTTATATAATGATTATATTAATCATTTTATTTTTAGTGAGAGAAATGATTGTTTTCTTGCTCACTCATATTTAATTCTAGCGAATTTCATGATGAATTTTGTAAATGTTATGATAACCCTTGTTTTGATGGATTTGAATTTTATTGTTGAGTGTGAAGAATCATTGTATGAAAAATTATTTTTATATATCACTTCCTATTGCAGGTTATTAGAGAAACTTTTGCGTTATAGTTGTAACTTGTAGCTTGTAGATTTATAATAAAAGAATGTTTTTTTTTGTTGTTTGAGCAAAAAAATTATTGTTTATATTCAAAATTACGCATTCTATTCGTAGTTGTTACATCCTTAGGTCAATTCAATTTTATTTTCTTTTTAAGCCTAATAGACTTTTCAAAGTTCAAAATATTTCATATCATGTATATTTATACTACTATTATTATATGCATAAGCATGTCAAAAATCATGTAAAATATGATAACATTTTCAACTTACCATTTTAGTGATTTGAGTGAGGTAGATTCCCTTGTGTTCCTAAGTTTCCTTACTAATAAGTGGCTATCTTTATTAGGTTTTTAACTACTTGAACTATTTCCCACCTTTTTGTACTTGAAAAGGAGGGATGAGATGTTTGAATATCCATTACATCCTAAGGAACTTCATTTTTTTATGGAGATTATCTATCTCATCTCTTTTTATATAAATTAAGGTCATATGTTCTACAAAAACATCATAAACTATCGTGAGACTAGATATTTTCTTATTGGATTTTAATTTCATTGTAAGGAGCTCCGCCTATAATTGGTTATTTTTCCTCATTATCTATTGGGTTCAATTTAATTTAATTTGAGAAGATGTTTTCTTCGTTGTGATCTTTTGTAGGACTAAAACAATATGACGAAAGAGTATTGAAATACCGATGGATCATATTGCAAAAATAAGCAATCCTTATACAAAGAGATCACAAGATGAAGAAACAAGACAAAAAGCAGTTCGTTACTTGAGAAAATGAGCTATACATGAAACTAATTTATAGGAACAATAAAGGATTCTAATGATACCTATAAGATAATATTGATGACTCAATAGATAAGGATAAGATTAACAACACAACTGATAAAAATGCTACATCAGCTTAGAAGTTTCAATATTTATTCAAACTCTAACACCCCCCCATAAGTGAAACGTAGGGAGGAAAATAATGAAAAAATAAGACAAAGAATGTGTCCCAACAACTAGGAACTTTTAGTTACCAATGTACATCATTTCATAGGAGATAAAGAAGGAAATGAAATGAAGAGATGAAGGAAGGAGGACTCAAGATGATCCCCCGAGGACAACTTACTTTACTCTAAGAATACATCATCACTGAAGAATCCTTGGTAATGTGAAGGAATTTGTAAAGATATCTACTATTTGTTCTTCAGTAGGTACATATTCCAAGTTGAGAACACCATCTTGAATAAGTTGGCGAATGAAGTGCATATGAATCTCAATGCATTTTGTTTGTTGATGCTCCACAAGATTTCTAGAAATTTGTATTGCACTTTGGTTATCACACCATAAGTGAGTAGGTTGATCCTATTGAATGAAAATCTTAAGAAATAACTATCACAACCAAAAAAATGTTGACTTGTGATAACTACAGCTCTATACTTAGCTTCTGATGTTGATAATGCAATTGTTGATTAATTTTTGCAGTTTTAAGCAATATAAGTAGATCCAATAAAGGAAACAAATCCATAAGTGGATTGCTGACCATCCACATATCCAACATATTAAGAATCAATGAAACCTATAAGCTAAGGATAATTATCTGTATATTAAATTCCAAAATTAGAAGTTACTTGAACATATATGAGAATATGTTTTGTTCTATTCGAGTGACTCTAATGAGGATCCTAGGAAAATATAGAGACCAACTCGACTGCATAAGCGATGCCTGGTTGGTGTGTTTCATATAAAGTGGACTTCCAACAAGTTGGTGATATAATGTAGGAGACACCCTAAGAGTGGTGCAACTAGTAGTAAGAATAACATTAGACTGAATATAAGTAGATGATGGATTAAAATTAGCCATAACAAAATGTTGGAGTACATCAAGAGCATATTTATGCTGGAAGATGGTGATTCCGTTTGAATATTGGTGAACTTGCAAGCTAAGAAGGTATTGTAGAATACCAATATATGTCATAGCAAACTATGCCATCAATTATTTCTTAACATTTTGAAGCATTGATTAAGAAATCCCTAAGGATCAAATCATCCACATAAAAAGCTATAATCAACAAGTCATAGCCATGTCTCTTAGTATAGACTCTTGGATCAGAGTGACAACGATTGAACATTTAGGAAAGCAAAAAAATTACCATATTCTTGTACCAAACCCTATAATCTACCATACAAAGGTCACCTATGCTCGCAAGAAAGTGGAGGATCCTACACAAAACTAGGGTGTTTCTCCATGTAAATCTCCTCATGTAGATTTCCATGCAAAAAATCACTCTTAACATCCATCTGGTAACCTAACTAGCCTTCGGACGCTGCAAGAGGAAGCATAAGATGAATATAATCCATCTTTGTGATAAGAGTGATAGCCTTAGAATAGTCAATTACCTTAACCTGTGAAAATTCCTTACCTACAAGACGTGCCTTATGTTTGTCTAGAGATCCACTTACTGCATATTTCCTTTGGTAGATCCACTCTCAATGGACCAACTTGCATCCATTTCGAAGAGGAACAATATCTCAAGTATGATTCTTCATCAAAGAAGAATACTCTTTTTTCATTGTATCTTCCCACTCAGGCTTTCCAATGACATTAGAAAATTGTTGTGGATCCTCTAAAATGGCATCACTCAAAAGATATATTCCTTCATACTATGGGTATTTGAGGCTTGATAATTGAAATCGAGTGCATAATAACCAAATCTATCAGGATGTTTTCTCTTATGAAGACTCCTCCTTAAGGAATCATCTAGAATAGGTTGCTCATATATGAATTTTGTTGTTGTTGATGGGAGATTTTCATTTGACGAGGGAACTTTAGCAGAGATTTCTTATTTTTCCATATCTCTAAAGGCGTCACAATGATTAGAACCATAATCAACAATTAAATATGAGGTAGTAGGGGAGGAATATCATGATCTTGGATTTATATTTTAATCAAAATGAACATCTCTTCAGAACAAAACTTCTTTAGAGTTAGATCAAAGCGTTGATAAGATTTCATGTCCACACAACAACCAACAATTATCAATTCTTGACTTTTTCTTTTCCATCTTTTTTCATTTTTCATCTGGAATTAATGCCCAAGAAAGACTACCAAATACCCTGAAAGAAGACACATCAAACTTATCATGTGTCCAAGCTTCCATTAAAGTCATATTTTGAATTTCCTTATGAGGCATCTTGTTTTGGATATAATTGGCACAATTAAATGCTTCAACCCAAAAAGTAGCTTCCAAGTTCTTGGAATAAATCAAAAAATTAACCATCTCATTATGCGTTCTATTATTCTATTCAGCTACACCACTTCTCTTCAGGGTGTAGGGAAGAAAATGTTGATGAAGAATTCCATGTTCTTTGCAAAAAAAAATGAAATGTGTTGCTGACATATTCCCCTCCATTATCTATGGATATGTTTTTAATGGAGAATTAAGATTGTTTCTCAATAAGAGATTTAAATTTATTGAAGGTTGCAAATACTTCACTCTTATATTTGAGAAAATGCACACAAGAGTACTATAAAAAGTCATCAATGATATTTAATGCATATTTCACCCATGAAAAAGGAGTTGACAGTCTCATTAGATCACTATGAACCAACTCAAGAGGTTCTTTTTCCCTTGAAGTTTCCCCTTTAGGAAAGGGATATTGAATTTTTTTTGCCAAGGGAAGCATTTGCATAGACTCCCTAATACATGAAACCTTAGGAAAACCTAAAAACAAATTTTGAGTGTACATCAGCTGCAAATATCTATAATTGAGATAGCAAAAATATTTCATGCCAAACCTTACTCAATAAATCATCATGAGCTATAAAAGATGAAGAAGAGGAAGGATTGAAGAAAACAAACTTATATAATCTAGAGGTATGATCATCTTTTCCAATAGCAACAATAATTGTAGGATCATGGAGTTCTCTAATAACTACTTCATTTGGAGGAAACTCTACAATGCCTAAACCCAAGACTTCAAATTGTGTATAGTCACCAACCGCAATTTATGAGTTGTTTCTAGGAGATGTACCTAGAAGCAAGCACTGATAAGGAGTCATATGATGTGAAGCTCCTAAATCAAGTATCCAATTCTCTTTAAATTTATGTATGGCTTGGGATGATAGAACATGTCCTCTTCCTATTAAAATATTTTCCTTCTTCGCGACCTCTTCTAAGTCATTCAACTTTCTCCAACATCTTGCTTCAATATGCCTTTGTTTGAAAGGAAAAGTACAAATTTCATCTATTTCAGTCTTTTTCTTTTCATGTTTTCTGTTTTTATTTAAGGAGGATTCTTTTTATGTGATTCATGTTAGATCCATATACTACTAGTGTAACCCCTTATTGTTATTAGTGCAACCCCCTTATTGTATTAGTGTGCCCATATAGTCCCCATTTTGTTATTATTATGCCCCATAGAAGCCCACTATTCTTTTTTTGGCTGAAGCAAGATTCGTACCTTCTATTTTATAAAATCTAAATCAGCTTACATAATATACACCATTCCCAAAAAAATTGTGGGCCAATGAAAAAGTACCCACTTACAGCCTAGGGCTTCGAGCTAAAGGCTTGAACACTGAGCCTTGGTCCCCCAAACAAACTACAATATCCACAAAAAACAAACAAAGCCGAGACTGTTTGATCTCCCCTCAGAGATCAAACGGACGAGAATCAAAACAGGCTGGAAACAATTAAACAATTATAATTTATAGTCAGACCCAATGAGGAAATATGGCTTCAACTAAATGGATTACGGGTCCAACAGGCAATATAACCTTCTAGCATGTGTAGCACGTGAAAGCCACCAATTCCCACCAAGAGGCGTGACCTTCCCGGAAGATATTCTTCCCCGAAACAACGCCATTATCCTTGACTGTTGATCCACCATGCCAGAACCAATGGTGGAGGATAATATCGGAATACCAAGTAGCTTGTCGGTTAACCTCGCGTTAACCAACCTGGACCCACCAACTGGCTCACTTATTCCTTACTGTAGATCCATCTTGCATGATCCGACGGCCGAGGAGCATATCACACAAGGCTAACCCCCCGAAGAATAGTGCGCGATGAGGGCGGTATTCCCTCCCCATACAAAGCCACATGTAGCTTGGTGAGTAGAATCACTCCCAAATCCACAAAACCACTTCCTGCATGAAGGGCATGTGATGGGCGACTAACCACCTCGCGAGTGGTATTGCAGCCATAGAAAGGAAAACGGGGGTTTTAAGGTTGTTGGGAAGGAAAAAATTTCGAACCCTCTCATCATCCATTCTCCACGGTTGAATGAACCCGTGCAAAATGAAAATCCAATTATTTGGCCAACCATCCATAGAACTATAATTGCTCATCAACTCCCATTAGAAGCTTCTGTGATTGAATTGTCCAAGGTTAGGTCGGATGACAGCAACCAACATCCACAGAATGTTCTTACTTCGGAAAAAACACTGCATAAAGAAACCAAATCAACTAGACCCCTCCTCTGTGTCTTTGTTTCGAAACACCATTATATCCTCATTTCACTAGTCATGACATTGTGCCTTTAATCTATTCATAGGCATCTTAGGCAAACTTTGTGCAACCCTTCTTATGTTATAGAGTACTCCTTCATTTGCCAAGATGTCTGCCAATTTGTTTGTTGTCCTTATCACATGGTTAAAACTCACAGTACGTAATCCACAGAGATGAAGTTGAATCCTCTGAAAGACCTAGAGTAGTCTCCATTGCTTTGAGACCTTTTCCAGCTCTGTGCCATAGCTAATTCTTTTGAGAAAATTTATGATTATCTCTAAATCAGCCTCGAAAATAACATTCTGGAGATTATCCTGCTTAAGAAATTCCAAACATTGCTCAAGAGCAATTAGTTTTGCCATATTGTTAGTGGCTCTTCCCAAATGGCAATGGAAAATGAAAAGGAGACTACCATTTTCATCCCCTAACACCCCTCCATAGCCAACAATACAGAGGTTCTCTTTGGAAGACCCATCGATGTTGTATTTCAAAAAACCCTGAGGGGGAGTATGCCAATAATCCTGCTTAGTGTCCATTTTCAAAACCTTCCTGTCGAGGCCCTGTGGAATAAGCCCTTGCATACCTAACTTAAGAAGTATCTGTGATTCAGCTTTTGAATGTGAATTCTTAGGGAATGTTCACACTATGGTACTAACCATCTCCTTATGTTGTCTTAAGATTTACTCCAAAAGGCATTGGGAGGAACTTTTTTCATTCTTAAAGATTTTTTTGTTCCTTTCTTTCCAGACAGTCCATATTATGAATGTTGGCATTAAAGCCCAGGCTAAGCCTAGAAGTTCAAAATCAGAGAAGTTGTGTCTCCAATTGATTAGGGTATTGATAATGCTTCCTTTGTCCCTGTCTATCTACTGGAAGCTATTAACAAAAGTATCCCGCAACCAAGAGTAGGAGATCCATAGTTTCCCCTTGGGCTTCACAAAGCGGGCATCTGGAAGGGCCCATAACACCCCCATTCCTCGAATGTTATCCCAAGTCAGAATTCTCCTATGATGAACCAACCACATGAAGATTTGAATCTTCATCCATCCTTCATGTCTCCCTATGTTCTGCAAAACCATGTCCAGTTCATTGGAATCTAGCTTAAGGAGTAAGCATTTTTCTTCCTTCGGATTGAAGGCACCTCTAGTATTGTTTCCCCATCTAAGTTGGTCATGCCCCCCTGTCACTAGTATTTTCCTTTGTCATAGCATTCTTAGAAGTGCTTCAGCTTTGGCTTTCACTGGGCTATCTTCACTATGCTCCATATTCTTCAAGGTTCTCCATTTTTCTTCACTATTGGTTTGATCCCAGAAAGATTTAACCTTAAATAACCTTTTGGTATATGTTTCTTTCTTGAGGTCCAGAAGGTTCTCACTTGATAGAGTAGGTTCTTTTTTCCATTTTTCCTCCCAAAACAAAGAAATATCACAATCTTTGATTTCCCAGAAGTTGTTTTTTGTACTAATCCTCTATTCCCCCAAGCCTTATTCCAGATGTGTGAGCCTTTTATGATGCCAGACATCCTTATTAGATCATTATCTTGTCAGTTGTTGGCATATTTTTCTTTCTAGATTCTAGCCCACTATGCCTCTGGTTCTTTTACCCAGCACCACCATAATTTCGCCACTAAAAATTTACTCAGTGCTTCTAGATCATCCAGTCAAAGACCCCCATACATTTTGGGTTTGCATATCTTCTCCCAGGCTACCAAGGCCCATTTCTTCCTTTCCTCCCCCTTTCCCCAAAGGAAGCCTCTTTGCATGGTTCTAAAATGTTGCAAAACTCCTTTCAGAGCTGGAAGGGCTGATAGCATGAAGACTAGAATTGATTGTAGAAGAGCTTTTGTAAGCACTAACCAACCAACCAAGTTTAAAGATCTAAAGGTCCATTTCCTGATTTTAGCCTGCATCTTATTAATCCTCAGCTCCCAGATGCACTTGTGCAAAGGCTTGTCAGTAAGAGGAACTCCCAAATATTTGGAGGGAAGTACATCCCTTTGAAAGCCTAGAATCCTGGAGATTTTTTTCTAAATAGCAATATTGGTATTAAAGAAAAAAATCTTTGATTTGGAGAGATTAACTTCCATAATTGTAGCCATGGGAAAGTGAGATAGGATATGTTTGTACAATAGAGCTTCTTTGACTGTGGGGATTACTTGTAGCATAGTATCATCAACAAATTGTTGATGGGTCAAAGCCTGACCAGTCTCTGAAAGTTGGAGGCCTTCGATATTACCAACTTCTTTCGCATGTTTGATAGACCGACCCAGTACTTCCATCACGAGGACTAAGAGAATGGGAGAGAGCATATCACCCTGCTTGAGGCCTATGGAAGGAGTAAAGGTCTTGGAAGGAAAACCATAACCAGAATTGAGAAACTGGAAGAAGTTACCAGGGCCATGACCCATCTTACCTAGTTATGATCAAACCCAAAAGCAATAAGGACCTTCCTTATATAGCTCCAATTCAGCATATCATAAGGTTTGGGTAGGTCCAATTGAAATATAATATAAGCCTTCCTATTGCTTATCAAAGAGTGCACCACCTCGTGTGCTTGAATGATGTTATTGAGAATTTGTCTGCCCTCCACAAAACCAGATTGCTCCACAGAAACTAGACTAGGAAGAAATGGTTTGAGTATGTTAGCAACAACCTTAGATATTATCTTATAAACCACATTGAACAAGGCTATGGGTCTAAACCTGTCTGGGGTCTGAGCATTGCACTGTTTGGTGATAAAGGAGACGAAGTAAGTATTGAGCACCTTCAAAATAGTTCTATTCAACCTGGAATCTTCCGCTATGTTCAATATATCCTGTTTGACTATATTCCACCATGCTTTAAAGAAATCCATGTTGAAACAATCAGGGCTTGGTTCTTTACAATTCTTCATTTCTTTGATGACCTCACTAACCTCCTCTTCTATCAATGGCCTATTGAGATTGAAATTATCCTCTCTAGTAACCAGTCTAGGAATATGCCTTGTTAAATCCCTGATAAAATGCTCTCTGTCTGAAATGGTTTCATGTGCTAGTCCATGAAAGTGCTGAACTAACACATCTTCTATATATTCGTGGGAATTAAGAATATGACTACCCTCATCCTTAATCAAAGAGATCCTATTATGAGATATGTTCGCTATGGTAGATCTGTGAAAAAATCTAGTGTTACACTCCCCTTCCTTCAGCCATTGAACCCTGCATTTTTGTCTCCAAAATATTTCCTCTTGTTTACATAAATTCTCCCAGTCTTGATGGTGTTTTGGCAACTTGGTCATTTCTATCTTTATCAAAGCCATATGTGATAAGGGTTAGATTGAGTTCTTTCATTTTATCTTCAATGACTTCTTTTGCTACAGAAATATAGCCAAATTCATATGGCTCCAATCTTTAAGTCTGAGCTTGATGTGCTTTAGTCTTTTTTGTAGCTGGTACATACTTGTACCCTAAATATGCAATTCTTCTTTCCACCTTTTTGTAACATTGTTGATGAAGTCTGGGTGGGTGAGTGAGATATTCTCAAATATTAAAGGTTTCTTCCTGGGGATACCAATGCCCTGAACCTCAAATTGAACAGGCCAATGGTCCAAGCCTCCAAAGGGGAGAATTCTCGCTATCATTTCCTTGTTGGTGAGCATAATATCCTCTGAGATCATGAATCTATCTAACTTTGAGGCTACTTGAGACTCTCCTCCTGTTTTATTGTTCCAAGAAAAGAGACTATTACTCATGTCAGTATCCACAAGCTTTATATTATCTATAAAAGTTTGAAAATATATAAAGTCTCTACTTAAAGTTCTGGTACCCCATTTTTTCTCTAAAAGTCATTTGATCATGTTGAAGTCCCCGCACAAGATCCATAGTACATCTACATGTTTGTCTCTAAAATCCATAAGAGAATCTAGAAACCTGAGTTGGTCGTCCATTCTTTGAGGGTCATATACATTCGTGACCAGATAGGTCTCCCTGTCTCCTACCGACTATATAACCATAGATAAATAATTTCTATATGCCTCAACATCTATTATTCCAATCTTTTGGGGGTTCCAGAGAGTAAGTATGCCCGATATTGTGTTATCTCCCTTGAATTGTAGAAACTCAAACCAATTGAGCTATTTATTGTGAATTTATTTTATAATTTGAATGAAACATTTAGTTTCATGAATAAAGATCATATCTGGAGCTTCTTGTTTCATTCTATTACTAAGAATTCTTTGTTTTCTTTTAGTGCCTACACCTCTAATATTCTAATATGTAAACTTCATTATTAAAGATTTGTAAAGGAGTAGTTGGTTAGATCTTCCATCTTACCTGAATCTATCATTATGTTTCCACGTTCCATCAATAACGTGTTCTGCTTTTTCTTGCCTCTTTCCTTTCATGGCTTTTTGGGTGCTAATCCCGTGCGATTTTCATAGCTTTCACACCTTCGTTGCCTTTCGTTTCATTTTTCTTTTGCTTGTCCAGCCCTTTGGCCTGAGTTTTCCATAGGAACAATTGTTGTACCCTATTGAACTCTTATGGAAGTAATGAGTCTACCCCACTCATAATTCTGTGTTTTAAGAACCCTTCCAGATCTATGTGTTCCTTGTCAAGAATCTCCTGTAGTTCATGATCCTCCATTTCCATCTCACTTTGGGTCATTTCTTGGTGATACCGGAAAAACTAGTGTCCATTTAGAGCTATTAGTCCCACTAACATGGGTATATATCTTAGAAACAAGCAAACTAAAGTTACCTGTGCTTTCCTTTATGAGATATAGATGAGAGAGAAGCAGAGAGTACCAACCTCAGTCTTTCACTTGGCTCCTTGCTTGTTTCCTCCCTCTTTTAATAGAGCTTTGCCACTCCTTCCTCACTTATCTCTCTTCAAAGAAACACCTGTAGAGTCAAAGCAGCATAATACCATCAAAACATAGAGATCTATAACCATAAACAATATAGGATTGGATATATATTAACCATACGAATGCATATATCAATACAAGATTCATAAATATACAAGAATATGGAGGAAAACTCAAATAGATTTATCGATAGAAGTAGTAGAAGAGAGGATTACAACCCATTGGTCTGACCCAGTGCCATCCTCCCAGCATGAAATACCTATTCACCTCATGAAATGCTAGATCACCCAACACTATGATGTTTCATAGAAAAACGAACAAAGCTTCCTTACAAAATACAAAATTCCAGCCTCTGGATCTCTAGGATGAGGTATCCATATATAGATATTTGTAGGTGGGTGAGTCAACTTTTGGGATTTTGATTAGTGTCATTTCTCTGATAGTTCTTGGTTCCACTTGGAGATTTCATGATCTCTTACTCATCCCTGGGTGAATTCAAAGAGGCAAGTGTCAAATGAGCAATTTCTAGAAGATTCTTTGGGTTTCCACCTAGCAAACTGCCTCTACCATTTGTTTGCTCTCTCTCATCGCACCCTATAGAAGGCTTTTTCAGTACACATTTCACCCTATATGTGTAACAGGTGAGATGCATCACACCCTCAGCATGGAGCAGTCCGTATGGTCCAATTTTCACCAGTTCTGAGCAGTTTTTCAGGGAGAACTTCTAGGAAATGATGTAATCAGTTAACCTTGTTCCCTTATGGTATGAAACAACACTTTTAGGGGCTTAGAAGCCCGTAGTTTATTGACATATGTGATTGGGGTTGCAGTGCCCAAATATGTCTATAACACTTGGTCCATCTCTGATTCTGCATCACTCAACATAGTCTCTTTTTGTTTTTTAATATCCTATATTTTTACTGTATTTGCTTCTTTCTCCTTCTCCACTGGGCTTCCTTCCATTACATGATCTACTTTTGTTATATCTTCTTCTTCTTCGAGTACTTGGAACCTGTTCATATTAACCTGTTGCCCTTCTGTTTGTTGTTGCTTTGGCCCCCTCTTGTCCCCTTTTCCTCTATGTACCACTTTCTGAAAGACTTCAGTATCTTTCATTGTGGTCGCTTTGCTTCTATTCTCTATTTTACTGAGAGGGTTGTCTTTAAATAGGTACCCATGCTCGTGAAATTTCTGGCATCTGAAAGGAATATGTTCATAGTCTACTGTTTGCACCCATTCTTCATCAAAAACTTCCAAGATGACCTCATCTGGTAGAGCTCCAGAGAGATCCATCTCCACAAATATTCGTTTGAAGGAAGTGTACTTTCCCTTTTTGGTGGCCTCAAATGCTTTGACAAAACACCCTAATTTGTTTTCTATGTTAGATAACGATTATGTTTGCCTGTAATCAAGAGGTAGAGAGTAGAGTCTTCCCCAGATTGGGACTGAAGTGAAAGTTTCTTGCTCAGGGACAAAATTCATCATCCACAGTTGCATGTATAGGCCTGCTGCTACATAGAAGTAGGGCCCTCCTTCAAACATCATGTATTTGTCCTTAATATTTGTGAAGACTGCAGTAAAGAAACCCTTTCAGCCAAGATGTAGTTCAATGCTTCCTTTTGTTTTCTAGTCGCATTTAATCCATGTATGTAAAGCCTTTTTAGTGGGCCATAATCCCATGAATTTACAAATGATAGTATATGTCTGCATGTGGCCTATGTGTGCCTGCAGAGCAGGATCATTTAAGACTACTTTATGTGTGACCTCAACTGTGGGTTTACATGGCCCGTTTTCTGCTTTGCTTTTCCCTCCCTGTTCCTTGTCTTCTTCCTCATTTTCTTTATTCTTGTTATTCTCCTTTGACTTGTTTAGTTCTTGCTCCTATACTGTATTCCTTATCCCTTCTCCTAAAGGCCCTCTAACACTCTCCAATGGTTTCTTACCTTTGCTAGCCACTGCTTGCTAGTAGGAGGGAGTGGAGCTCCCTCCTTTGCATCCTTCCATGGATTTCTACAGCTGCAGAAACTTGAAAACCCTAGCTCTACGACCCTCCTCTTCTCTGTAAATATGATTATCAAGTTCTTGATGTTATTCCCATAGAAGCCCACTATTATTATTGTTGTGCCCGTCCAATATTATTGTTATGTAGACTCTTATTTTATTGGGACCCCCTAGACTCCTATATATAGAAATGAGGTCTTGTCATTTGGATCATCCAAGAATTATTCATTTATGTAATGTAAAGGAGGTTTCCCCTTGAAGAGGTTAATTTTGAATTCATTGATCTATATTTTCTTCTATTCTATGAGTTGGTTGCATAACATTTGGTATCAGAGCTTTGGATTATAGGGTTTCACTACTTCAAACATGTCATCGTCGAACTTTAACTATAACATTTTTTTACAAAGTTTCAAAAGCTAAAATTAAAATTCATTTGAACCAAAATTGTGATGAGCCTAAAGTCTGAATTGAAGATATTTTCTAGCTATATTTTTGGAGATATGATCTAAGGAAGTTATGTTTTTTGCAGGCTCCTGAATTATATCTCAAACAGGTGACCATGGGAAAATCATCATTACTTTCTCTTTGAGCATCAGATTGACTTTTCATCAAATGTTATAGAAATAGGATGGACTGTAATTTTCTTTTGATCATTTCTAGATCCAAATTTCGAAATAGTGACACACAGCACTTTGTACAAGTTTTCTCTATGGAACTAATCTATAATCAGGCCATCATGGGATATTTGGAGTAACGCTTTCTTGGAGAATCAAATCTTGACTAGACTTGTGGGCTTGGAAAGGGGACTCAGAGAGCTACCACAAGGAAAAGTTTTAGATTTTGGACATCCAAAATTGTAGAGATAAGGTAGATTCAATATCAAGCTCCTACAAACTGATAAAAAGTGTGAGGCCTTTTTGAAATTTTGCATAAGCTTGGTTTGAAAAATTAGTGTGAAGTAATGAAAAGGGTATAGTGAAGCATAATTACCATTAACTGATGCCACAGAGAGATAAAATGGAAACACCTAGTAATGAACCTAAAATATCTACCATGACTCATGAATAAAAGGAAGAAATGCATCATGATATTTCAAAATTAGGAGATCAGGTGAAATAAATTTCACTCTCACAAAAAGTAGCAAAAGTTAGGATGGATTGTTTAAATAAAGACATGGAAGCTAAAATGAATGGCATGGAAGCTAAGAATGATTGGATGGAACCTAATATAGATGGTTTAGAAGTAAACATTGAAGACTTGAAAATAGTCATGGAAGGTTTGAAGGGAGGTTTGTCAAAGTTGTTTCAAGAAATGCTTCCTAATGGTGAAAAGTATTAGAGGAAACTCATAATGAGGAAAAGAGAAAATTTAATCATGATTCCATAGAATCTAATGTTGGATTCAAGACCCGCCATGTTCCAAAGATCGATATAAGGAAGTTTTATGGCAAGGATCCCATCACATGGATACTATAGATAGAGCAATATTTTGATCTACATAATGTGAAAAACACATAAAAGGTATACATTGCAACTTTATATTTAGAACCCAATCAGTTTGTATGGTATTGATGACTTTTTTCTCATAAACAAATTGTCACTTGGTCAATTTTTATGGAGGAAATGATAGCACATTATGAGGATACAAAAATAAATACCTTCTTTAGCCAATTAATAAATCTCAAACAAAAGGGTTCAATCGTGGAGCACATTGGGAAATTCAAAAAGTTGAATATAAGGGTAAAATATATTCTAGAGGAGCATAGAATTGATGTGTTCAGAGGGACTTTAAAGGATAATACAACATGAGGTTCACCTTTGCAACATGTTGACAAGGTGCCCAAACTATTGGAGGAGAAACAATTATATGAAAAATGCTCCAAATGTTTCTTTGGTGTACAAGAGATGGAATATTTTGGTCATATTGTATCTCATGAAGGTATTAAGATAGACCCTAGAAAAATTAAAGACATTAAGGAATGCAAAATTCCCACATCCATAAAGCATCTATGAGGATTTCTCAGGTTGACACGATATTATTGCAATTTGGTTAAGAATTATGAGAGAATAGCAATAGCTCTAACAACATTACTATAGAAAGATGCATTTTCTTGGACTCTAGAAGAAACGAAGGCCTTTGAACATCCTAAAGAAGCAATGTGCCAAGCACCTGTCTTAGCTATGCCAGAATTCACAAAAACCTTTATTATGGAATGTGATGCCATGGGAGATGGAATTCGTGTTGTTTTAATGGAAGAAGAAAGAGCCATTATTTTTGAAAGTTCTCCAATCAAAGGAAAGTATTTACAAAAATCTATTTATGAGAAGGAAATGTTGAAAATGCTACATGCACTTATGAAATGGCGACCTTACCTAATGGGAAGACACTTTAAGGTAAAATAGGATTATGATAGTCTTAAATACTTGTTAGAACAAATATTATATTCAGAAGAACAAGAAAAATGGGTTAGAGAGATGTTGGGTTGTGACTTTGAAATCATCTACAAAAAATGGAAACAAAATGTTTTTGCAGATGAACTCTCAAGAGAGGATGGGGATGTAGAAGGATTTTTTTGTGCCATTTTTATTCTCCAACCAAATTCGATAAACAAAGTAAGGGATGAATGGAAGAATGATGAATGAGTGTGCTCGTGCATTCAAAAATTATAGCAAGATCCTAGTACATTTGATACATTTAGCTGGAAAATGATTCATTATGGCACAAAGATCACTTATAACTCTATAATAATTCCCAACTCAAACAAAAGATTCTTCTAGAATTGCACACCTCTCCCTTAGGAGGGCACTCAAGATTTTTAAAAACTTACCACAAGGTTAAGAAAGATTTTTTTTTGGGATGGCCTCAAATCTGATATTCAAACGTTTGTGGTAGAATGTTTCGTTTGCCAAAAAAACAAGGGAGAGAAAATTAAGACCTCGAGTCTATTTTAACCTTTATCCATTCCAAGTCAACATTGGGAGGAGGTTTCAATGGATTTTATCACAGGTTTACCCATGTACGAAAGAAAGAGTGTCATCATGGTGGTAGTTGATAGACTTACCAAGTACAAACACTTTTGTGCATTTTCTTATCCATTTAAAGCCAATACAATTGCTACTGCATTTAGCGAAATGATTCAAAAGCTACATGGAAACACAAAGATTGATGTAAGTGACAGACATTCCATTTTCACTCAAAACTTTTGGACAAAATTATTTTGTTGTCTGGTTTCTCAATTAGCTCACAACTTATCTTATCATCCTTAATATGATTAGAAAAATGAGATAGTCAACAAATATTTGGAAGGATGTCTTCTTTCCTTTGTATTTGATAAATAGACATAATGATCAAGTGGTTTCCTCTGGCTGAATGGTGGTGTTAGCTCTTGCTGTAGCAGGTATTCATTTTTCATGATTGGCATTTCACAGGCCAAATATGTTGTACTTTGCTTGCTGCAACGCTCCATATTTGCTCAAACAAGCTCCAAATGAAGAAGGCTACTTCAAGTTCATTCAATTGCCTTCAAATTTTGTAAAGTCATCCCGGTATCGCTTTTATTTAAAGGGAGGTCCAAACAGTTTAATCTTGGTCTCCCTAGGTTTAAATTTCCTGTTTTATAATATAGAGATTGTAAGTATGTCCAAACAGTTTAATCTTGGCAGACTCTTAGATAGGTAGAGAAACAGAAGAGTCCAACAGTTTAATATGGGCTCCGGAAGAAATAAGGGTAGGATGTAGATAGGAAAGAATCAAAAGAAAATGTATGATGGGTTTGCAAGTCTAAGTGCACCCCCAAGCAAAAGAAGAAAAAATGCTAGGAAAAGTAGGCTAGGTAGGTAGTTCTGAGGCTGGTGAATTGTTGACTAGTTCCAAGTTTGCAGGTATCATATCATGCAGAACATAATTAGCAAAGGTCTGTAAGAAAAAGGCTCAAATGAGGTATAACTAACTCCCCTTCTCTATTTTCCCCGATCATTAACTAACATCCCCAAAAGAGGTCAACATCTGCTCGACACCTCTTGAGTTCATCATCTTCATCACTCTGGTTGAGTAAAGATCTGCTTTACTCAAAGTTGTTCCATATCTTCTCCCGAAGTATGGTCCTACCCCCTGTAACAGCCTAAGTTCTCCCGAACTTAGCGCTTTCTTACCATCTCCATATTAACCACTAACATTATTATGTAGCTCCCTATGTTTCCCATCCTCATATTAATATTAAGTAAAAATCCCTTATGTAATATCCCTCCCCTGGTTGAAAAATAACCATATCAATTCCCGGGAATTGTTCAGTTTATCAGAAACTAAGCAAGAGCCCCGACCCCCGAACCACCTCCCAAATATGATGGACTCCTTGCAAAGTATAAAGTTCCCCCGAGGTAGTCGAACCCCTTCCGAAAACCTTATATGACCTTCACATCCACTTACTTACCTTTTCCCCCTCAAATCCGTTTTCGCATCGCAACCTCGCACTCTCACATTCATACAAAACATAGCCCATCCATCCCTCGCCGATGCGATATTGCGATATCGGCGATCGGCGATCATAAACGCTGAGTGTCCAATCTGTTCACCTTTCCTCACCGCCGATGCGATATTGCGATATCGCATATCGGCAGTTGCAAGGGCCAAATGCCCAACCCAATGATGCCCCTCTTTCCCCACTGACGCGATATCGCGATATCGCATCAGAGTCTCTTCACCACAGTCCATCAAGTACCTCACCACGTCGCGCTATACCAGGGACCCACAGCTGATGTCATCCATCGTATAGCTGACGCCATGCTTACGTCAGTAGCCAGAAAAGCTGAAAAAGCTTCGCGCAAGGAGAAAAGTCGCACTTCGGAGCTCCAGATCAAGAAACAGAGGCAGTTTCCATTGCGCGAATAGCACGCGCATCACTATGGGAAATAGGCCATTTAGAGGAATCTTGAGGGAATCTTCTGGTTGCCAAGCCCACTGCGCGCCGAAAAAGCCCGAAAATCGCCCAAACGTGCCAAAAGATCCGGTTTGAAGACAACAGCAGATCATTCACAGAGTTTAAAGTGTATCAGATCAAATCAGCAGGTATCAAGTGTGTCAAAGAGTATCAGTCGACGACAGACACCATCAATGTAGCGGCAAAGTGTATCAGAGAATATCTTGAGCGGCGGCCCAAAGCAAGAGAAAATTGAATATCTTCCAGCAGAGTCACAGAAGGAGAGCGAAACTACTTGAAGCTCTCAAATCATAATAATTGCACATTCAATTCGCACCAAGGCCGAACTGCAGCCCCGAAGCTCATTCACTTCAGCAGCACCGCATCTGGTCCCCATGGGCCACCTCGTCACCTGTTCCGATTCAGCTGCCCCAGCACAGCCAAAAAGATTTACTTGCATTTAATTCCAGCAGCATTTAGATTTTTGAAGAGTTCTAAGCAGGCCTATCAAGGTCACTTGTAATGATGTCTTCCTGATATTTTGTTTATAAATACCACCCGAAGCGATATTATGAAGTGTTGGTTGGTTGGTAGTAGTAGTTGTTGGTCAGTTTCCTTTCCAGCAGTTTCTCTGAGTAAAGACTCGCACTGTAACTGTCATATTTTTCATAATCAATGATTGCTG
>APFE031723579.1:8264-33218 GCA_000404065.3 Pinus taeda
AACAATAAATAGGCCTTCGAGCCTCATTGTAACATAGATCAGAACAGTTCAGAGGCATGTAGTCGCCACATCTCTTCTCAGAGATAAGCTACCATCGCCCTAGCTGGTTTATTTCCATTTCTGGTTGTAAGCATATTTTGGTTTTTTCCATTAATGAAATGAAGCATTATTTCCGCTGCATCTTTGTGTATATCATTATCTCTATATTGTATTGTGTTCCTGTTTAAGTCCGTATCACACAGACATCTACAAATCAAGCGAAAACATAATAAGCAGGAAAGTTGCTTGAAAAAACACACCAAACCAAACTACACAAAAATGAATAAGACACTTATGTACAAAAGTAACTACGTGAGATGACTCAGGCATAGTACCTTTTGAGATACAACCCATTGTGGGGCTTGTCCAAGGGATTTCCCTCATAATCAATCGGCTCATAGGCCTCTTTTTGTAACACACATTTGACCATATAGGGCCCATGCCACATGGGTTCGAATTTACCTGCCCCCAACTTATCATTAGCTTGTTCATATAGCAAGATCAAATCACCCTCATAAAAATCACGAGGAGAAGCCAACTGATCAAAATGGGACTTAACCCGCTTTTCTATGCTTCAATGACTAAAGCAGTGAGACGATGGGTTTCATCCAGTCATTCTAAATACAAGAGTTGCTCTTCTTGAGATGAGGTTTCGGGGAGTAGTTCGACGGCCAATTTGAGTGAGGGAATTTCGCACTCAATTGGTAAGTTTGCTTCTAGACCGTAGATGAGATGGAAAGGTGTGAATCCAGTTGTGTCTTTAGTTGAGGTTCGGTAGGCCCACAGAGCTGAAGAAAGCATGAGATGCCAATTGGATTTGTGCATCCCAATGGTGTGATGAAGCATAGTAACTAACACTTTGTTTACAACTTCAACTTAGCCATTGGCCTGAGGGTAATATGGAATTGAGCCGTCGTGATGCAAGCCCAACGTAGAAGTTAGTTCAACCATCATGTAATCGTGAAAATGGGAGCCATGGTCAGTGACAATGGATTGTGGCACTCCAAACCTGGAAATAACATGATTGAATAGAAATTACATCGTTGTTTTACCGTCAGATGAATATGTAGGCATCGCTTCGACCTTTTTGGTGAATTAATCCACAGCAATGATAATATAACCATGCTCCTTAGCTAAACGAGAATCAATGCCCCATTTGGCAAAGGGACCAATGGTAATAATTGGGTGAAGGAGAATGGGTGGGGCATGCATTTTGTGCTGATAAATCTGGCACTCGTGGAATTTGCAAACATCAAGGATGTAATCCTTAATCTTTTGAGCAGTGGCATAGCTAGGCAGATGACCAACACATGTGCCAAAATGGCAGTCATTCAAGACTCTTTCAACCTCATCAAGAGTTAAAGATAGGTGAAGAATTGAATCAACACCTACGCGGTATAAAGTATCCCCAATGATGCGGTAAGGTTGGGATTGATGCCGAATGTGTTGGAGATCATCCTTGGTCAACGTAGACTGGAAGGTAGAAGTTTGGAGATACAGGATGATATCACCTTACCAAGGATCGAGAGTGCTAATCAAAGAAAGAGTCTCATCAGGGAGCTGCTCATTAGCACCAGTAGGAAGAGAAGCAGAGGGAAGAGAGAAAATCAACTCAGAAAATACAAGTGATTTCCTAGATTTGGTAGTAGTGAACACCAAATCGAATTCTTGTAGGATGAAAATCCACTTAGAATACTTTCCCCCAAGTAACTGATGAGTTAGAATGTAAGTCATGGGGTTACACTCACAAATCACAGTTGTAGTGCGGAGGAGAATATAATGCTGAAAGCGTTGAATGGCTTGAACAGCAGCCAAAGCCAACTTATCGACATGAGCATAAAGGGTCTCAGTATCGAGGAGATTGCGACTAAGGTAATAAATGACATGTTCATAAACTTCATCGTCATCTTGCACCAGCACCATGGCGATAGTGCTAGAAGCTGCACCTAGATAGAGGAAATAATCACGATGATAGTTTGGAGGATGCAACAAAGGAGCATTAATGAGGACAACATTCAAGTCATCAAAGGATTTTTGGGCAGCCTCATGCCAAATGAATGGATTTCCTTGCTTAGGCAATCAGGTGAACCCTGAAGCTAGCTTAGCATAATTAGGCACAAAGTGACGAAGGAAATTCACCTTCCCTTGCAGACTCTATAGTTCATGCAATGAAGAGGGAGGGGGTAGATTAACAATAGCCTTGAATTTAAGAGGATCAAGATGAATCCCATCTTTTGAAACATTAAAACTGAGGAGTTGTCTAGATTCGATGCAGAAGACACACTTATGCAGATTTAGCCGAATGTTATAGTGTCTACAATGAAGAAATATTTGTCGAAGATGATAGGGATGGTCATGGTGTTCTAAATAATACTGAGAGGGGGGGGGGGGGGGGAATCAGTATTTAGTAAATCAATAACTTTTTCATTTATATAATCAGATTTATATACACTAGTTTAGTGAAGGGAACTAGCATGTGCATGCAACTATTCTTAAGGAAACTAGCATATATCTAGTGAACTTGTGATTTAGTTAATTCATCATATGTTGATCTTTAATCCATGCATCAATACTTTATTAAACATTAAACAGTAACCATGTGAAGTTAATAACAGAATGAACCATCACACATAAGCAACATACATGAACACCAAGATTTAAGGTGGAAATCTAATGTGGGTGAAAACCACCTGCTGTTGTCATCTATGTCTTCTTTTAATAATAAGAAAATCTATTTACAACATTGTACTAGTGCAGACTCATACCAGTATGTAAGCTTCTACCTGCAAAAGGTCACAACCTTCTCTCGTTCTCTAGCTTCTACTGGAAGGGAGTTACAACCCCCTAGCTCTTGTACTAGTCGATATGTTTACTAGTACATATGCGCCAACCTACAGAAGGCTACGAACTTCTTTCTTCCTCCAGGGACCACGTTTCATAAATTTTCATACTGGATACTCCTGGAACACAACACCACAATCTAAAGGCCACATTTCATTCAATTTTCATACTGGACCCATCAACAACATTGAAGCTCAAAATCAATCACCACTGCAATACAACCATCAAATACATTTGCATTAACCAATCACTGAAGCTCAATCATCATTCTATGAATCACCCACAATTGAATCACTGAAAGCCCATCATCACTGAAGCAAATCACGATCAATCAATCTGAACATTCAGAATACTGTCATCAAAACACAGTCACCAGAACACAGAGCAGAACCCAGAATTCTGCAACAACAGCCACATCCAACTGCAACTTCAAATATCATAGTTATAATGTATACGCTTCTTGTATGTGTTGAACCAGTGTGTATACGTGATTTTATCAAAGCCAACCAGCGTACATATTTGCAAATATTAATTCATAATCTTGCAGCTAATCCAGACTTCAATCATACCCAAATCATAACATTTACATAATAACACATGCATCAGTATTTAGATCTAGACTATACATGATCAAGCCACATAATGATAATTCATTTCAATCCTTAAGATCCTGATCCATCATTAGATCTTATCCCTCATCAACCGCTAAGGTTCATCCTTGGTTCAGATCAAGCCTAATGATCTTCTCCTCCTTGTGCAATTTTAGGCCTTCCTCAATACCATGGACCAAAACCACTTAGGAAAAATACCTTGGACCAAACATATGGGGTCAATACCTCAGACCAGATACCTTGGACCAATACCATGGATCAAAATACCATGGACCAAATACCTCAGACCAAAAACTTAGTTTTCTAAGGTATACACACTTTTCCTTTTGTGAAAGTGCCTATGTGCGTATACGCTACTTGTGGTTAATGAACCTGCATGTATATGTAGCTTGGTCAAGGTGAACCTGCGTGTACCTCTCTTTCTTCATTCTTTGTAGTCTAAACTATTATTCTTTGATGTTAACCTGTTGTACTGTGAACTGTCATCTGAGAGAGTTTCCTTTGTACATTACTTTTGAACTGATTCCTTTGAACTACCCTACATTTTGTCACATATGTAAACACAACTGTCATGCATTCTGTCACATATGATATCTCTCCTGTAGATTCATCTAGTTACCATATACAAGTGATTTATTCTGCTACAAGTGGGTTTCCATCAAGTACAACACATGCATCATAATGCCAACACATGGCGCTTACCTGAATGAGCAGGAATATCATCCAAATAAGGATGAACAATGTTTTTAATGTCATGGAAAGCATAGAACATTGCTCTTTGAAAATTTGTCCCAACATTCTTAAGGCCAAAGGGGAGCTTTTTATATGCAAAAGTCCCCCATAGAAAGATAAAGTCAGTCTTATCTTGATCGAACGCTGCAATGTTATCTGGTTATAACCAGAAAAATGTCCATAAAGGAGAAAATCCCACTCCCAAGCATTCATCGATGATCTGGTCTATAAAAGGAGTGGGGTAGTTATCCTTTGGACAGGCACGATTACGGTCACAATAATCAAGATAGACCTGAATGGTGCCCTACTTCTTAGTTACCGGTATGATACTTGACACCCAATTTGTCAGAGGGATATGATAAATAAATCTAGCTTTAAGAAGTTTTTCAACTTCCCCTTTAATGGCGGTCACTTTTCTAGGGTGCACTGGACGAAGTCACTATCGAACAGGCTTCGCGTTAGGATAAGTCAAAATCTCATGCACGACTAAATGTCGGGAATTTCTTCATATGATGATGCAAAACGTCTCGAAACTCTTGAAAAAAATGAGTATAGAGCTTGATCTCATCAGGAGAACAAGTCATCCTAATATGAACATTTTCAATGATACCCGGTTTAACAGAAATGTCAATGGGTATCGTGTGGGTAATATTACCCATGTTCCCTTCCAACCAAACTTCATTGGTCATGATAGGCGTCTGAAGTGGTTGGATCAGGAAATGAGAAGAGAACTTCTCAAGACAGGTAGACATGACCATCGGGCCTAGCAAGAATGAGGAACGATGATGAGTATCATTCCACGGTGCTTCCTCCAGAGACATAATTTCCATGATACTTTTGTCAAAAGGAAAAGTCTCGATTAAGGGATTGAGAGAAACTGAAGAACCAAGCCACAGGGATTGAGAATACATGTCAATGGATGTACTCGAAGTAGTATGATTAGTAGGTACTGAAGCTGAAGCCAAAACAATCTCCATATAATTGATCTCAGCAGGGATTAATGGCATGACATCACCCCATGTATCAACAAGATTAGGAGAGGGAATGACCCAAGGATCAGACTTAACCGAGATCATGTTGGCTGAGGCAACATACAGAGGTGGGAGAGGAAAAATACACATCAAGGCGGGATCTTTAAAAATTCCAGCCCCCACACTCTCATAAGGAGCACTGGTATGCTTCACGTAAGGAAGGTTTCCATCCGAGGAAGAAGAGTCAAAGAAAGACAATTGCTCGACCATGATGATCTTCCCTTGATGAGGAAAATGGAGCATGTAGAATAGAGATGAGGCTACAACATGCATAGCATGGGTCCAACTCCGACCGAGTAGATGATTATAGTTAAGATTTGCATCCACAATTTCTACTTTGACATTGACTGTCTTTCCTTCCAAGGCAATGGAAAGATTAGGAAGGACGCCGAATGGCCGAGAATTGCACCCATCAAAGGCTTCCAAAGTGTTAGGTGATTTGTTCAAGGTAGGAGAACCAATTTCCTTCCAAGAAGAGATAAACATGATGCAGGTGGAGGCACCTTCATCAATGATGGTCCTATGAATTGTCTTATAATTAATGATCACCTGAATGAGAAAGGAAATCTGATGAGGTAAGCACGGAACATGGTTTTCCAGATAAAAACTAATGACATTGGAATTAGATGGATCAATACCTCCAATAGTCGACAGTAATGCTTTCCACTGAGAAGGACAACTTTGAAGGACCTCGAGAGCAGACATAGTTGATGGCGCTTGAGCCAAAGCCTCAACAATGTTATAATGTTGAGCGGCTCGAGCATTTGGATTATACGAGGACTTTCACAGCACACCTCGAGAGGGTGGTCGAATAGCAGAATCGAGATTAGGTCACTCTATATGGAGTGGACCAAAACTTGACGGGATAGAGGAAGAAGGGGTACCTTCTTTCTCTTTCCTTGCTATCAGAGTAGGTGTTTGATAATGTTTCGATATGGTAGCCACATTTATAGGTGTACTCATCATAAACGCTTGGGAACTTGAGGAAGCAGAAGACTGAGGTTGGTCTACCATTTGGGTTTGTTGGGACGAAAAGGACTCTTTCAAGACAACTGGGGTCCCTTTGAGCAAGCGACTAACTTCAGATCATCGAGGACAATCTTTAGTATAATTATCCTCCTCACAGATGAGGCATGGATACTTGGGCTTCCTTTAAGAAGCCTCACTAGTAGACGACTTAGGAGGGCCCTATTTCAGGGCATTGGCTTTGGCCTTGCATTTTCTCTTCTTTTTACCTTTAGAGGATTTTTCTGTTGCGGTAGACTAAACAGCGTGAACCTCAGAGGTTTTACCAGGACCAAGTGAATTTTGAGAGGGATCATTGGAACCAGTGTTTGAGACCGCCTTCTGCTTGGAAGGAGATTTCACGGGGGTCTAAGACACGGAACCAATCACTCCATCAACATGTGGGGTAGCCAGAGACTTTGATTTTGTTAGATCTGATGATGATCTTGGAGCATCAGGAAAAATATCATATAACATGCCATATTGTGAGTAGATGAGGTCTAAATACTAGGGCATGAGCGATGGCTTTATCCTCAGTGACACACCCACCCATAGCTATGTCCTCAGCAATTTTGTTGACGAATGATTTGGTGAACCATTCTGTCAACATCTAATTAGCAATTTCAAACTTGATCAGGTGATGCCAACGCCACCATTCATGGATGTGATTGAAGATATGGGTTGCAGTGTCTTTCTTAAGTGATGTAAGCAAATGGGTGTCAGTTTCATAGTGAAACAGTAGCTGAAATGTGTGAGGAAATCCATAGCAAGAGTGCTGAAGTCATTGTAGGTACCTCGATGTTATTCAATGTACCACTTGGTTGCAGCACCTATGAGAGTTCGTTGAAAAGATTGGAGAGGAATGGAATCATCAATGTATGAATTGGAGGAGCACCAGAGGTGATATGTCATCGCGTGGGCTTGTGGATCCTCTTTCACTTTCCCTCAAACTTCAGACAATCGCTCGGAATCTTGGACGGAACTGGAGGTCAGTATGGCGAATGAAGAATGGGATCATTCATAAATCTAGAAACATATGGCGGCTCCAATGTGGCTAAGAATGGCAATTGTGGATTAAAAGGCATTCGGAGCTTTTGAGCAAGCTCGGATTGTAGAACCCATCCTTGTTGATAAGGATTTTTCCCCCACAGTGGAGGATTTTGTCCATATAGCATATGATTTTTCCCCCACTATAGGTTACCTTGCCCATAGGGAGGATTCTAACCTGGGTAGCCTTGATACTATCCAGCCATAGGTTGTTGATAAGAAACAAATGGGTTAAAAGGCTATTGAGCCTGTTGACCTTGGACATACGGATTTTGCACCTGCTGCCCCTAGACATAAGGGTTTTAAACCTGCTGCCCTTGGACATAAAGATTTTTCAATTGTTTCCCTTGAACATAAGGATTCTGAACCTATTTCCCTTGGACATAAGGATTTTAAGCCCGTTGCTATAGGACTTGACCTTGAACTTGAAAAGGTTAACCTTGTTGATATGAGTACAGGGATTGATGTTGCCCACGCTGACCTTGTTGATCCAAGTGTTGGCCTTGCTGCTGTAAAGGTTGTCCCTGTGGCTACAGAGGTTGACCTTGCGAGGACATAGGTTGGGAGGACTGGTGAACAAACTATGTTTGTGGCTTCAAAGTTTGTTGCAAATGTTACAAGGGTTTCCCCCGCAGTTGTTGTAGTTGTCCTTTCTGCTGCACTACCTATCCTTGCTGCTGTGAAGGTTTCCCCTGCTATGGCAAGGGTTTCCCTTACTTCTGCAAGGGTACTTGGACAGCTCCTAGGGTGACACTCTGAGGGTACTGAAAGTTCCTGAATTGGATCTAGCCATATCCACCAAGCATAACGAATGGGCCAGGTAGAACATAAGACCTAGATTGAGGGATGTAAGGCAGATTTACCATCTCTTGTGAACCATACGAAACATAAAAAGGTTGGAACAAAACCTAAGCAACATATGGCTATTGGTACTGGACGTTACTTGACCGAGAAGGACTAGCAGGGTTCGGCTATTGGTATTGGACATTACTCGATCCAGAAGGACTAGTAGGGTTCGGAATAACACTGTAAGAGGGTTGATTCATTCCAACCACATGAGTTTGTGAGCCACTCACATTGGTTGCGCTAGACAGCATGGAGATATTCAGATCTTGCCCCCCAGGTGGTGGTACAGCCTGTCCACTTACTGGAGAGGTCGAAGAACTTACAAAGACTTGACTCGAGAATATTTGTTGAACTGGAAGAGCCAATTGAAACGATGAAATGAGTGGAGTCGGAATGGTGGGTTGCACCGAAATTGAAGTGACTGTAGTATGCACAATTGTTTAAGAGGTCAGGTTCTAGATGAATGAACTTGAGGTAGGCATAGTGCCAGACGACTAGATGGGGTTATGATACAATGACGAGGCACTAGGAGTGCCCGAAACCAATTGAGCTAGAGAGGTATAACCATGCAGCAATGAAGGTCCACTATACTCAAAGTAAACGTTGGTCAAAATGCTTCCCGTGTAAGGGAAACCTTCAGGAGGGAATGGATATCCCTGTTCATCTACCACATGAGGAGTGTGTGTAGTAGAAACCTATGAGTGACTCAGAGAAGAGACTTGGATCTCACCTTATGATTCCATGGGTGGAGACAAATGATGACAAATAACCAAAGATGTTTGAGGGAATAATTCCAAAGGTAAACCCAGTTGATCATATAGACTGTACGGATGCTATGGTAATATCACAATAGGATTGAACAAAGGATTCAAAGGGTAAACAACCAGTCCTTGCTCACCTTGAGGAGTCAGTAGACTGTCGGGAGTTTGGATAGGATTATCCAGCGATTCCGGGCCAAATTCATAAGCTGACCCGGTATCTGATGGAGGAGGACGAGATGACAAAGGTTGAATAATTAGAATAATCCCAAGTTCAACACCTTGGTCCTCAAGTGACTGCGAGAGTTCTGGGAGAGGCTCCTCAGATGATCCTTCAGATGGAGGAGTGGAAGAGGAACTAGGGGAACTTGATGGTTCTGCCACGATGACTTTGTCTCATCAACAAGAGAAAAGAGATTAATTTCATAGCTTCTTCAAAATATATTAAAGGTGTACTCATGATGTGGTCCAGAATAAGGCTATCAAGAATGTGATGTGATTGTGGACAAAAATAAAATAAAATTAAGACGCTATAACAAATTGATGCCTTTTCATGTTTTAAGAGTCAAGAAAAAGGCAAAGATGACTCTAGTTGCTTTCGATTTGAACAAGCTCGAAAGGAAAAGTGCTCGATGATCTTTTAAATTTAAAGAGTCAAAAAGACCAAAACAACTCCTCAAGATCATCTAAGCAAAAGGATTACCAGGTAATCGTGAACTGCAGAATACCTCCCGGTGAACCGAGAATTATGGGTAGGCAATCTCCCTGAATGCTATGTTTGGTGTATCATAGTTACAAGGCGACAGAATCGGCTTCCTACGAATAAAGGATTACAAACCTAGTGGGGTCTCCCTTTATATACATGATGGTATGGGGAGCACAAGTCCGTACTAGCATTGTCTAGTGCCGAAGCAAATGACAGATGATAGGTTTAAAGATGTTGAAACACGTCTCTAGCCTAGACCTCTAAATGTGAAGGTTAAGTTTCAAATGTGGCTTAGGTTAATTGAATACATTTTAAAGTTTATCTTGAAATTATGTCTCAATTTTCAGGCCCTATTGATGTGACTCGAAAAACTCCTATATGCAAATATATGAGACAAAACCCTTTCAATTCGATGAATGTTTACACTAATTGAGAGTAGAGAAAAACAATCAACGCAACAAACAAGCAACTAAAAGCAAGATGACTCTTCACTACTTCGCTTTTCAAAACAAAATAATGAGAATTCTTTCCTTTTCCTATTCTTCCTGTCAAATGCACTTCAACAATTCCTTTCAACAGTAAAGAAGTTCATTTATTTTCAAATGCTTATGATGATACAATTCTAGCTTTCAATGATGCTACTTAATGCAACATGTCGATTCAGAAAACTAGAATGATGTATTTTTCAATGGAATGATAAAATGAATCTTTCGAATAAACACTTCAATGAAAAAATTTTAAACAACCAACAATAATCATATACCAAGCAAGATAAGAAGAACTCCTCTCAAACCAAGCATGCAAAGACTTAATCGAAACAAAACAAGCAATGTGATCTATGCTAAAAAAGATATGTTCAACTAAGAGAAGAGAAAACGAAAATTTTTACTTGTTCAATTGAAACAAAGCAAATACAAGGACTAAAACATGAAATGCATAGGGAAACTAACCAACAACTTGACTTGATGAGCAGACAAATAGCTAAATGGATGATGACCTAGATGACCTAGGGATACAAACCATCCGAAAAATCAAAAATCAAATAAGGCAAACTCAAACCAATCAAGAAAACAAATCAAACTAACGAAGCTTTCTAGCTACGGAGAATACAGGCAAACAAGCCAAGAGACAGAGCTTATGAGGGCAGGACACACTGGCAATGATTTAGGAGAAACCCTGATCTTAACCTACAAGAATCGGCATGAGTGCTTAACTGACAACAAGCACCACAAGGGGGCATGACACGACTATTTAAGAGAAAATCACACTGATTAGTGCGACTATCAAAAAATAAACAACCTTGATCAAGGATTTCAAGGAAAAAATAAAGTTTTTCATAAAGAAAAACCAGACCTGTCACTCTAAATTCAAGACTCTAGGCAGCAAATAGTGTAAAGCACAAAAAACCAAAAAGAAAGAGTGATACGACAAAATTCAACACAAATCATGAAATACAAACAATCCAAAAAGAGGGATGGCTCCCTAGTGGAGTCGCCAATTTATGGTGTAGGTAAATCTCCTCTGTGGAAAGAGGTGATCCCACTAGCCCCAGAGAGGGTCTATCTGCAAACAGAACAATCTAATGTAATCCTCCTTATATTAGAATCAAATAAGAGGGCCTACCTCTTATAGCACTAATCCACTTGATGTTGATCTTGCCTCCTTGCTCCAGCTTCCTTTTGCTCCTTTCATTCAAATACCTAAAACAAACATGCAAGAGACAACAAAAAACATGATAGCATAAAATTGAATTCAATCTACTTAAAAATTCGAGTCTTAAGCTATCACATGCAACATTACACATGATATAGGAAATAAACCATTCGTTATATTAATAAAACTTCAAAGAGAAATACAACCTGAGCCATGACACTGCAGGTTCCCTTTGGCATGTCCGGGCTCCAGCACCATTAGAAGCATCTCATGCTTCACCCTCAACACAATAGAAGCTCAAGGCCTCTTTCCTTATGCTTCAAACCAAACACAACAAACTTATTCTCCCTCCACACACAAACTAGAAGGCTAAGATTATTAATATGGCTCTCAAGATTTGCAGATTATTTCTGCCCTTTCATTAGCTAGCTGAGGGTGTGAAATGGGGAGTTTATATAGCTTTGGTGGAGGGTAAATGGATCCTCTTATGGTGGGAGAGTCCTTATCGCTTTTGGTTTGTTCCATCTTAATATGGGAAAGGAGCCCAAACAGACTCTCTCGGCTCTATCTTTCTCCACCATTTACCAGACTTCCATTCATGAAGCTTCTAGAGCTGGAAGCTTCGACTCCATTTTTAAAAACTTTCCAAAACAGGAACGACACAGGTGATGAATGGCTCACTTGTGTCGTTCGGTGCTAGTTCTAGTTTTAAACTCTGCAAATTGGCACAGGGAAATAAAGTAAGCACTAACGTCCGTCTTGAAAATTGAGCTTGAAGGAAGATTCTTGGGAAATGATGAAAGAGGGAAATGTTTTGTAGATGAAAAGGGATGTAAGGAAATGTTCTTCATGGTAAGGAAACATATGAGGATCACTGTAGAGGTCCTCCAGGATCGAGGAACGGAGAGTATAGGGATAATGAGAAAATGTTATGTAACAGGAGAGATTTTCCTAGGTCACTTCCTCTCAAAAGAAGTGATCCAAGTTGACCCTAACAATATTTCCATTATCAAAAGGGTCCATGTCCCTCATAAACAAAAGGATGTTAGGAGCTTCTAAGGACTAGCTAGATATTATAGGATATTTATCAAGGTTTTAGTAAGATGGCATCACCTTTGTTTGGATTGTTAACTAAGGATTCAAATTTTTGTTAGAAAAATCATTGTCAAAGAGAATTTGAAGAGTTGAAGGAGAAATTGACCACTACACCAATTCTCATTGGTCCAAACTGGGCCTTGCCTTTTCACATACACACAAATGTATATGACAAGTTTGTAGGGGAAACCTTGGGACAAGTGGAAGGTAAGTTTCCTTATGCCATATATTTTATCAGCAAGAATATATCCAAGGTTGAATGCAACTACACAGTTACTGAAAAAGAGCCCCTATTTTTTACACTCTCCTTGAACAAGTTTAGAGATTACATCACAGGGTACCAAGTTTTTGTACATATTGATCATGCAACCATTAAGTATTTAATGATAAAACATGATTTCAATGCTAGAATCATTAGATCGTTGTTGTTGTTATAAGAGTTTGATCTAAAAATTGTTGATAAGCCATGAAAGGAAAATGTGGTTGCATATTTTTTGTCTAAACTAACATTGCGTTCAGAGAATGAAGAGATTATAAATGATCAACTCCATGATGAGCACCTATTTTCCATTTCATTGCTATCTCCTTGGTTTTTTGACATAAAAAACTTCTTGGTTGCTCGGAAATTTCCTCCCAATCTATCGTCCAAGGAAAAGAGCATAATTGCTAGAAAAGTGCTCCTTTCACTTGGATTGGGGGAAATATTTTTAGATCGAGACCAAATCATATTTTGAGGAGTAAAATGAGGTATTTGGCATGCTCAACATGCCATGATGGACCCTGTGGAGGCCATTTTGCTTCCAAGAGGACAACTTTCAAAATTATCCAAGTAGGATACTATTGGCCTACCATACATGAGGATGTCGGGAGGTACACTTCAAGATTTGATGAATGGCAAAGGATGGGGAAGCCTACACCAAAGGATGAGATGCCACTACAACCTTAGGTGACTCTTAAGTAGTTTGATAAGTGGGGAATGGATTTCATTGGACCAATTGACCCCCCATATGAAAAAGGAAGTACAACATTGTATGAATTGATTATTTGAAAAAAAAGGATGAAGTGAGGGCAATTAGGGTAGCCACACAGAAAATGTGGCAGAGTTATTGAGGGAGACCATGTTCTACAAGTTTGGTTTCCCAAGGGAGTTGGTCACCGATCAAGGAGAAAAATTCACTTCTAATTGGATTGAGGAAATCATGTAGTAGGATCACATCATGCAGAAAAATTCCACCCCTACCATCCTCAAGGAAATGGAAAAGTGTAGGTGACAAATAGAGCTTTGGAGAGCATCTTAACCAAAGTTGTCAAAAACAACAAAAACTATTGGGTAGCTAAACTTGTGTAGGTCACTTGGGCCTATATTAACACATGGAAAACCACCAATGGGCTCACTCCCTTTGAGATGGTTTATGGCAAGAAGACATTGTTTTCCATTAAGTTTGAGTACAACACTCTAAGAATGACAACATAATTGGACCTAGACATCACCAAATCATAGTAGGATAGGTTGCAACAGATCAATGTTCCTAATGAACTTAGGTTGTTGGCTCTCATGCATACTAAGGTGGTCCAATTACAAAGGAATATTTGGCATGACAAGAACATCAGGGAAAGGACCTTCCATGAGGGTGATTGGGCCCTTTTGTATGAACCCAAATCCAAGTACTTTAAGGAGAATTTGATGAAAATATGGCTAGGTCCCTACCTAGTGGAAAAGTGTTATGAAAATGGATTTATCCATATTAGAACAATTAATGAGGAGAAAGTTCCACTATTAGTCAATGGTTACCAGTTGAAGCTTTACAAGAGACATTTGTCAAAAGAGGAGTTTAGAAATTCAATAAGAAGATAATTGAATGTGATTGGGAGCCTTAAATCTCCCAATCCGTCCAACCTCTGATCAGTAGAGAAAAAAAATAAAAAAGGGATAAAAAGAATGGGTGAAAACCTCCATGAAGCACATGAGGAAAACTCTTGGATTGAAAACCTCCATGAGGCAGTCCACCATTTTGAAAAAAGACAAAAAATGATGAAGAGGAATAAAAGATCCCTAAGTGAGAACCTCCTTTAAGGCACCCAGGGTAGTCCTATAGGTTGAAAATATCCTTTGAGGCATCCTACAGGTCTAAAAAAAGAGAGGAGAAAAACAAATAGAGAAAAAGAAAAAAAGAAAGAAGAACAAAGGGGACCCTTACATTATTCTTTTTCTAACATTTTTGTAGGGTTCCAGTAATGGTCAAGGGAGATCAACATATAAAGGAGCATCTTCAAAAATCACCTCCACACCCTCCAAATTAGCTCTATGAATGCACTCCATCCCTTCAATTTTCTTCACCAAGTTTTCCCATCATCAGATGACCTTGCTCTCCTAATTCTACCTCAGTCCTAAACTGCTACAAGATTATCTTATATCGCTACAATATTTTCCCAAAATTGTCACAAGATTGTGATCAGTACAAAGAGAGCGAATAGTTCTTATGTTTTTCACTCAAGGACTGAAGATGGGGGCGGGGGGAACCATAGCCTCATCATTCATTTACCACACCATCTTACCTCTTCTCCACCCTCATTCCTGCTTTTGTCCATAAAAACACTCTTTTTCACCCCTTCTTCCACCTCTTCCACAATAGAAAAGGCCTCTGACCTTTATCAATGATTTATTCATGAATTGTCAATGTTTTCTAAAGTAACACCTAAAGGAAATCTTGATCCTAGAAGGGTTCGTGTGGTTACTATAGGAAGAAACATAGTACTGTAACAATTTGTACATACCCTATAGGACCATAACTAGAACACCAAATCCAAAATACAATCATCGTGGAAGCATTGGATGACTACAACTATGATCTTGAGTATCTACAAGACCCTCTGCAACCTACTATAAGACTCCTATTCACCCAACAAGCAGCAACATTTGATCCACCATGGCACCTGCATCCTAAAGAGCCTGCATTATCAACCTTCAATCAACATGCAGAATTTCCAAAAAAAAAAAAAACCAAGCAAAAATGCATGGAGAAAGGAAAACAAAAGATGACATCTCAAAAGACATTCAAAGTAGCCTCACCCATGTTCAGGAAAGAAATGCAAGCATCAAGTGATCAACACATCAGCAAGCACCACCAAGTTGGCATAGGTATGAAAATTATTAAACTCTCCCCTTGAGTGCATCATAGTCTAAAATATGTCGTTAATGCACGAGAGACAAGATTTTGTAGACTAGAAGTGGTTCAACAGTCTCGGCCACCCTCAAATAGTTAGCTAGATTTATCTTTCTCTCTCATCACACGTGTAGAAAATGACAAAAACAAAAGGGTGATGGTTAAAAGGAGTGGGCCAATGGGGCTATGGTGGAGTTGTAAAGGTGGTAGGTGGCGACCAACTCATACAACATGTTGAGCCCACCACCCAGCCATTGATAGCATAAAAGTGGGTCCGAGCTTCATTTGAAATAAAAGTTTCATATTAAAAAACACAACAAGGCCCATTACCATCGTTGGAATTCAAGCTACCTACACCACGGTTTTCATAGGCTACTACAGAAAAAGTTATAGGATACATATTGTGAGCTACAGGGTACATACTACATGATACATGATTGATCTCAGGTGCTACAATATTGTCCTGAGAGGCGCAAAAGGGCTCGATCTTGCAAACTTTTTCCCACAAAACCATAGAGTTATGAATAATCCTCTAAGGGAAGGGTAAGTAACCAATTTCCCTCACCTCCTGTGAATGAAAATCCTGCAAATTGTTTAAATTATTCCACAGAATATCCTATAGAAAAATTTTGAAAATGAAAGGAAATTGAAATGTGAATTATTTTTGTTAATTGAGCATAAAAATAGGGGAATGAGCTTGTTTTGAGTTAGGCATGAGTTTTTTTCCTTTCCTCTTGTTCTGAAACCCTAGTTTGCTCTAAAGCATATAATTGAGAGGAGAATTTCCTTGCAAAATTTTTAAAAACCTCAGTAGGAGTCATGGGTGGTGATTTTAATAGAAGAGAGCCCATAGACTCATCAAGGATCCACCAACACCCTCCTGTCATATATATCTTTTAAAATCACCAATAATTGGAGTTCTTTGAGAAATTCAAGGGGTTTGATGATGAAACTACTCATGAGTTTACAGTAGGCTTCCAACCTCAAGGAGAATATAGTGCTACCACCATTATGAGGGGGCTCATTATCCATCTCAATGTAGAAGTCATCATCAAGGTGACCACATTACCCCTAGCAGTAAGATGGAGGAAGGAGGAGAGAACAGAAGCTATCATAACCAAAAATAATTTTTTCCTCCTTGAGGAGCGACAAATTGAAGACAAAAATGGGGCTAGGAGAGAGAGTCTACCCTACCCATGGGATGAGCTAGCCTATCAAATTTTGAAACACATATCCTGTGAGGGGAGACTGTGTGTTGTCTATGCCTATCAGTTTAGGTTACTTTATTAGCTAAGGTTCGAGATGGATTTTCCTATTCCATGTAGATTAAACATTCCTCGCTTTCTTCTTCAGACCATAGTAAAAATGATCCAAATGGTAAGAAATGGAAAACATCAATACATAGCTCATCATGGGCTCATCAGTTTCATTTCCATAAATACACAAGAGCATATCCAAAAACATGTGTCATGGATAGATTTTGTGGATATAGATAGGGTAGGTTTCCTTGAAATCGAAGTCCAAGCTTTATTAGAGCATGGAGAGGCAAGAAGCATGGTTTTGTAGAAGAAGAGGTTGGTGAAGAAAAGGAAGATGGAAAATCTAAGGAAGAAGAAGGGGATGATAAAGAAGAGGAAGAAGAAAAAATAGAGAAGGAGAAAAAAGGAGGAAGAGTGAAACAAGGAACCCCAAAGTTCATTGGGCAATATTCTAGACCTCAGAAAAGGAGATAAGAGCAGTAAACAAGCATTTTAGAAGGGAATATTGGGCAAGAAGTTGTTTCCACCCTAGCGGTATTAAGTACACTAGTCAAACCCAAGGGGTGGAAGCAAAAGAAAGGCCCTTTATATTTCAAGAAGAGGAGAAGAAATAGACTCAATCAAGGAAAGTCTCGACCTTCCTCAAAAACCCCCATCACCATTGAGGGGTCAGCTAGCCATCAGGAGAGAGAACAGTGAAAGATAAGAAACAAATTGAAGAAATAGGCTCCCTTAAGGCCAAAGGAAAACAACCCCAAGCCTCACAAAGGAATAAAAACACTAAGGGAACCAACACTATCTAAGGACTCTGGACACCACATATCTCCACAATGGTATGATATTGTCCACTTTGGGCCTAAGCCCTCATGGATTTGCTTTTGGACTTACCCCAAAAGGCCTCATACCAATGGAGATATTTGTCCATCCTTATGTACCCATGATCCTCTCCCCTTCTAGTCAATGTGGGACTTTGGTCGTATACCCAACAATTCTCCCCTTGAACAAAGGACCATCGAGCCTCCCCTCAAACGATTATCCATCCGTCCACTCTCGACCAACTAGGATTCTTCGCTCCAATGCGTTGGAAGCGCATGCCTTACATGGAACACCACCTGCCTTGAGAGCTTGCTCTATCCCAGGTCAACTCCTCTTCACCGTGTTGGGACCAGGACACGTCCATGAAGAATCTGGAGCACACCGCCTGTCGAGCTCATCCACGGATCCCATCGTGATATTACCGGGGCCCACCACCTTCGTTCGGCATTCCGAGGATTCATCCACTTGGCTAACTTCGGGCATGGCTCTGATACCACTTGTAAGGATTCTGGACACCACATATCTCCACAATGGTATGATATTGTCCACTTTGGGCCTAAGCCCTCATGGATTTGTTTTTGGGCTTTACCCCCAAAAGGCCTCATACCAATGGAGATATTTGTCCATCCTTATGTACCCATGATCCTCCCCACTTCTAGTCAATGTGGGACTTTGGTCGTATACCCAACACACTAGATAGTTACAACATGAATCTATCATGCTACAAGAAGGTAGACAAGTGTTACATGAAGGCAGAGAAATGCTACAGGAAGCCAAGGTAGTGCTACAAGAAGGTGTTGCACCACCACAGGAAGGCGTTGAAGGACCACAAGAGCTACAAGAACATGATCCCCAACCAGACCTTGGGTCCTACTGCAAATTCTTTGAAGCAAGAAAAAATAATACCGACCTAATTTGCAGTCCAAATCCTCCTTGAGCTATACAAAGAAAGAGGTAGAATCCATCGATGGATGCAGATTGCAAGGTCCAAAGGATTTGAAGGTGTTGGCCTAATTCAAGAAACTATGAAGAAGATGGGAAACAAGAGGGTTGATTTAAGACTCAAAGAGAAAACATGAGGGAACAATTCTAGATAGAAAACAATAGACTGAAAGACCAATTGCAAGAGAAACATGAGCAGCTTACCACCATGGAAATGTTGTTTATGGAAGCAATTCAATGTATAAAACCCTCTTAAACCTATGAAATGTTCCTCAAGAAATAATGGCTTCAATTTTAGCTCAATACCCTAGCATAGTATGGTTCACTTCCCTTCCATGATTACAAAAAGTTTATTGCACTCTGCCATAAATCTAATGTTGAGGCCAAAGCAAGAATGGTTGAATTCTACATGCATAACCTGATATTGATTGATATAAAAATTTGTGATCCCAATTCCAGAATGGTATATGTACGACTAATGGCATTAGCCTCTTGGATTACTCATGATAAAGAAAGAGTTGAAGAGGCAAAAAGTGTCATGACTAGGGAAACCAATGAGCCTTTATGGATTGGAGCAAAATTGAGATCCCTTAGACTTATCACTAACAATCATAGCATCATTAGTGGAGACCTTAGACTGGCACCATCCTACATAGAAAAACAAGAACAAGACATCTTGCACTTAGCCTAAAGATTAGAAAGTATCACTCTCTAGAAATATTGAGGAATGCTTTTGAAAGTACACCCTTGTATAAAAAAATTGTTTAGAGACTCAAGATCAATTGGATTGGGCTTAAATTTATCCCTCTGCTATTGGGGCTATAGGAAAGAAGAGAATAGGTAGAAGAGGAACAAGAATGGGAAGAAATAGAGAAGAATGCAATGTTCCACCCTCAAGAGGGCATTCCCTCTAAGACACCTTGGGATGCCAGGGAGGCCACAAGGGCTATTAATGTGATGTAATTAAGTGACTCAGTTTCTTAGAGAGTGAGAAATAATTTCAGTATGGGGGTGATGATGGGCCTCCTAAATAGGTACAAATCAAGCCACATATGGCCTTGATATGTCCATGCTTCAACGTACATTTACCTCTCCCTTTATATTTTATAACACCTTTTTGGAGTCCTACAATGTGTTTATTAGAGAGATTACATAATATTTATCATATATTGTGGCCTAACATGATTAATGTGTAGGAAAAAGAATATTTATTATGCATAATTTCATTAGATACCAGCTAGAGGAAATGTAGGAAGCTTGTTCCCTACATTAACTCACTAAACAACTCGATTGGCCATGGGGCGGTTACTACACTTAGTGGCTACGAAAATCTCAAGAGACTAGATCCACCTTTATAAGGATTTTGGAGGGAAGAAACCCTAGTTCAAAGGAAATTTCCCCCTCACTCAATTTCTATAAATGAAGAAGCCCAAGAGCTTAGTAGGATTTGACTTTTAGAGAACCATAGTGACTGTTAGAACTAGGAGCTTGTACCTATAGTTTCCATTTCCATATCATGTACTTGAGCACTTTTTGAGATCAATGAAAAGTAGTTTTTTTCCTTAAGTCTAAGTGTCGTATAGAGGGAAGAGTTCCCTTGGGTTAGGTCCCAACCCAATCACTCTAGTCTCTCTCCTTTGTACATTTTTATCATGCATTTTTCTCTTATGTATTTCGTTTAGCAGTATTTCCTTTCCTGCAAGCTTTGTTTATATAAAAAGTTTCCTTTGTAGATTTGTCAATCATCACCCTTGAAAAGTGTGATTGTAGACTTTGTATTGGAAAGCACAAAAATATAGGTTTTCTTTTGATGCAATAGTTAGATCTTGAATAAAATTTAACTCATCCTTTACTTTCTATTTTGATTTTCTACAATAGGTATTGCTAGCATGCTTTAGATGTTTTACAAGTTGAGTAATATTTTCGGTGTGTAGGTCATACTATTGTTTTGAAGGGTAGAGCACTAACATTTTCACTTGTAACCCTACCATCAATACACACCTTTAATCTTTATCAACTTCTTCAAGTGTTTTGCATATAAAAAGTTCAAGACAAATTTGTTAGAGGTCATTGTTTGCATTTCCTCCTTGTGCAAGATGCGCTCTTAAGGATTACTATGCTTGGAAAGGGATCTCATATCCTTCTCCCACATTCCACCATCCTTCCTCACCTTCATATGCCCCTCTAATCGCTTGGAATGCTCTCAAACTCAATCCTATAACAAAATAGCGAAATCTTGTAGCATATTATAGAACTGGGAAAAACCCCTCAAAACTTGACAATAATTGTCCTTTTACCTTCATTTTTCCTCTTAGCCTTTCACAACGTCTACCAAGCTTTGAAACCAAGCTTGAGGAAGATCGGAGACCACTTAGGACCTTTCTTTTCATCTCTACAATTTATTTATGCAATTATGGTTAGTGATTGGGTTCATGAATTTAACAGCACAGGGATAGACTACATTGTTATTTATTGAAGAATTTATTGAGTTTTGTCAATAGAATAGGATCTCCTTTGAATGCAATAGTTTAGGATTGATTCATGTTATTTACTATATGCAACTAGAATAGGTTTATTTATTTGTCATTTATTCTCTGCAATAGGTTAGGGATTCCATTCCAAGCATTTACATTCCTTGCAAATAGATTAGAATTTCCTTTCATGCAACATTTACATTTCTTGCAAGTATATTATACTTTCCTTATGCAACTTTTTTTGTTCCTTTCTGCCAAATCTACATTTAGGTTTCCAAATGGTTTATGTACACCTTTGTTTGACCCACTGCCTCAAAGTAGCTTAAGCATAACTTAGCTTACTATGCATACAACATTGTCACCTCTTAAGTTTGCACAAATATTGGATTGATAAATTAAATTTGGTATCCTAAGAGTTGCAACACCCTTATTGCAATACCATAACTCATCATGTTTCTCCATGATTTTGTTCTCCTCTTTTTTATGACATTTTGATCTACAATAAAACTTTGTACACACATGTTACTAATTTCGATCAAATCTTACAACTATCTATAGATTGTCAACCTTTCTTAAGAGTTACAAACATGCCTTTTGTGTCTTTGAAGTGGAATATTTGGGCCATATTTTTAGTCATGATCACATATGTTTGGACCTAAAGAAAATTGAAGCAATGAAAGATTGGCCATGTCGCCAAAAACTTGAAATTTTAAGAGGTTTTCTTCATTTCACTAGTTACTATGGAGATTTCATTAGGAACAATTATAATATTTCAAATTCACTCATAACCTTGCTTAAAAAGATCCTTTCAATTGGAATGAACCCATGAGTTAGGATTTCTAAGATTTGACCACTGTTGGGACAGGGTCCCCTGCAATAAATTTTGGGGAAAAAGCCCAAGTTTTGGGGTAGAAAGCCTAATTTTTTGTTATGTAAAGTGTAAAGTCTCTTCAATTTGTGTTCGTGGAGCACGTAGATAGTAAGTGTCATAAAGGGATTTTCCCTTCTTTTATGTAAGTTCTTTCAGTTTTAGTAGATCTACCCATGGTCTGCGGACCATGGGATTGTATAAAAGGAGAGTCTTAGAGAGTCTAAGGCACAATAGTAGTAATAGAGAGATCAATGAATGTAATGGTTCATTAATAATTAAAGAGCGAAGAGTCTTAGAGTAGAAGAGAGGCTCTGCAGTTGTGTGTGCATAGGCCTAGAGTGGAGTCTGCAGCTAAGTGCATAGGGTAGTTTCGAGTCTGTAAGCAAAACTGAAGTATCAATGAAGAGATTATTCTGGAAATATCTGTGTTCTTCCTATTTACTTTTGATATGAATGAATGTGACTATGTTATGATGAATATTGGGTTTATGATTTAATATTTTATTGATGCGTGATTCTGCATGGTTTACATTGTTATATGAATGCAACTACTAATATCTATTTACGCAAATAATATCTTAATACAAGTTAAAGATATCATATAATTAGTTCAATTTGGGTAAATATAGAACTAAGGGTAATTACAGAGATGCATAAGTGGTTGATTCACCTATTTAGGGTCCACAAAGTACAGTCGTAGACCTTCGCGAAGGTCTAGGGGTTGATAAAGGGAAGTTATATCAATAAGCCTTAAGGGCTTATCGATCTGTATGAAGGTAGGATTATGGCACAAAACGACACCACAATCATCTCTAAGTGCAGAAACTTGGTTCCAGCATCCCCCCCATACTGATTCGGGTGAGACTTCAGCGCACACTCCGCGGGTTGATGCCGAAAGGGCTAGTGGTGTAGGGATTTGTTTGGAAAACTTAACTATGAACCTAGGTCAGCACCGACTAAGCCAACAAATGGTTCCATTGTGTGGATTGGGATCTGTCCTATTTGAATATGTGATGACCAGGATTGGTTGCCCGAATATTTTGATGAGTGATCGCGGTATGCGCTTCCTTAATAAAATGATCAACGCGCTGATGGAAGAGTTCCAAGTTTATCATCAAAAAAGCATGCCATATCATCCTTAGGCCAATGGAATGGTGGAATCCTTGACCGTCTTTGAGCAGCTATTTTGCTACATGGAGTTCAAAGCCAACTTCCACCGTGTTTACATCCAGGTGGTGAAGGATCTGATCAGAAGTGGTATGATCTTCCCTACTTGGCTACGGATGATGCCATTACATAGGTCCTCAAGCGATGGCCAGCAAATTGGCACACACCATTGGATTTGGTCGTTGAGACTAGCCAGTCCGTGAAGAAGCAGAAAAAGGAAATGGCATGACTAAAGGTTCAACAGTTGGCAGAAAAGAGGAAGAACGAGACTGAGGAGAAGGCCCGCATAGAACTGGAGTGCGCAGCAAAGGAGCAAGTAGAATAGGAAGAGAGTGGCTTTGATAGAAGTCAGAAATCTCCTTCACCTTAAACAAAGGAAGAAGAACAATTAGAACAATTCAGCGGAGATCAAGATAGAACTCCTTTCCATGTAAAGTGACATAGGGAACAGGAAAAGGAGGGATAACGAAAGAAGACCAAAGCCTCCAAATCGTCCCTCAATCCAATCACCTTGACAAAGGGTGACTTGGACGATATTGGAGACAAGGTAAGGGATACAACAGCTAAACTACTACATTAGTTTGAGAAGCAGCAGAAGAAGACACTAAACGTCATACCTGTTAGCACTCTGTAATTTCAAGGCTAAAAACAAAATCATAGAGGTAACATCAAAACCGCTTTTGGAACTAGGATCCAGCCCTGCCAGTGCTAGAGAGGGATCTCTCTTTATCATTTAGCTTTGTTTTTATGGATATTAGGCTAGATAATGGATTCAAAATGTGGATCTTGAATTGGTTTGGTAGGGATAGCAAGGGGAAAAGACCATTGGGAAATGGAGTCAAAGGTTGGGGTGATCAGCTTGTAGAGACAACAAATAGGATTAAAACAGGGCAAGCTAGGTGTACTACTTTGGATCTTTGAGAATTAAATGGATTATTAAGATATAAGAAGAGTGGAATCAATTAGGAGCTAAGGAGCAATTAAGAATTCCCCAATCAAACTTTAGAAGAAAACATGTAAATTATAACACAACCAAAATAAGGTGCTCAACTAGCAAATCTTAATCTTCACTTTCAGTTTTAAAATTGAGGATTTAGAAACACAAAGAAAGAAATATAGTGGATAAACACATAACAACAGGATAGAACTTCACCATTTGGTATGCCACTTGAATCCTAAACAATTGATCTTTTATTCCTTTGCAAACCATCACTTGAAACACAGTGAGAACCGTTACAGAATGGGACTCTTCCCTTCTTATGAAATTCCCCCCACCCTGTGTTATAATTAGAATTCTTATAATATATAGAAGAGATCCTCTCCTAGGATTAGGAGGTCGAATTCGGTCGAATTCAACTACCTCAGCCAAAGATAGACACAAATCCCTGAAAATCTTGGATTGGTTACCACGAAAATCATGTCGAACTGCTGAAAACAAGGGTAAACTCAGATATTCGATTCTCCCAACCTATGTAAATTATGGAAGAAGTTATGTTTCTTCATCTTGTGATAAATAAAAACACTCTCAGTTTTTCGAAATTCATCTCCAACTCACCAAAATGTCCACCGCAAGATCGTGACCCAAGATAGAAAAAACGGAAGCCTGAAAAATGGGGCTCAAAAAAGGCTTCATTTCTCCCAACTAAAGATATCCGTGTAAATTTTGGGAGAGGTTTTTATTCCTCAGCCCGTGCTAACAAAAACCTCTCTCGGTTTTCGAAAATTCCTTCCTGTTTTCCCGGAATCCCTCTCGGAAATGGACTGGTAAAACTGCAGAAAAATGGTTTTTTAATTTTGGGAAATGGTTTTTTAGGGGGTAAATGGTAATTTTGGTCCCCCCTAGAGTGGTAAGTGGTATTGGAGGGGGTGGTCCGAGTTTATGAGGTTGTTCCACGTG
>APFE031723589.1:0-21358 GCA_000404065.3 Pinus taeda
GGTTGGGCGAACCTACCTATGGTTTTCAGTCCATGGTTTTGGACGCGATGGTTTTTTGGTCCATGGTATTGGATGCTTCGGCATGTATAAATATGTATTGTAACATTGAAAGGAATATTACGAAAAATCAAGCTGGTAGTCTCGGTTTTGAGATCTAGTGGGAAATCTTTGTGTATATGTGTTTTATGTGTTATGCTCTCGCATTTTTGTTTTTCCTGTGATTCAGAATTCGTATGCACGTAATTTCTGTACGGGGTTAAAACCTACATATCTTTCCATTAAAAGACTGAATCTCCTTCTTGTTCCGGGGAAAGTCAATTTTCTGAATCGCTTCCACACATTCTAGATCAATACGAATGCCATCTTTTGAGATAATGTGCCCAAGTAGTTTGCCCTCATCCATTGCAAACAAGCTCTTCTTTGGATTCAGTGACACACCATATTTTCTGCACCTTTGAAAGACAATTTTCAAATGATACATATGTTCTTCATCTGATTTGGAAAACATTGTTAGATCATCAAGGTACACAACCAAAAAGACATCCTTCTCATTTGCGAAAGCCAAGTCCATTTCCCGCTGAAATGTGGCACCCCTGTTCTTCAAACCGAAAGGCATTTTGGCGTAATGAAAAGTCCCCCACAGAGTGGTGAACGCTGTTTTAGCCTGGTCATCTTCATGGACCAAAATTTGGTTATATCCGGAATAACCATCGAGTAGTGACATTCGAGATGCTCCAACTACCCATTGAAGTATATGATCCATTTTGGGCAACGGATAGTTATCCTTCAATGAAACTTTATTGAGATTCCTAAAATCAATGCACAAGCGAATCTTGCCTGTCTTTTTTCGTACGGGCACCAAATTAGAGATCCAGTCAGAAAATCTAATGGGAACAATGATTCCTTATTTGTACAACCTGTTTATCTCCTTCTCAATTGATGGCAGTAGTTTTGGATTTAGCCTCCTCAACTTCTGTCTGAAAGGTTTCTGATTAGTCTTAATGGGAATAGTGTGCTGAATTATATTGGTATCATATGTCTTCAAGTTAGAATAATCCCAAGAAAACACATCAACGAAAGATGACAACAAACTGATATATTTGGATTTTACCTTTTGTGGCAATGCTTTGGACAATTTTACCATTTTTTGATTTGCAGTTGTTTTGATATTGACCTCTTCAACACCCTTCTTTGTTGGCTGCAATGTTGGTTTGTGGGCTACGTCATCTTTCTCAAAGAGTTCTTCTAAAGGTATCAAGCCTTTAGGAATAATGTTATCCTTTAACTGCAACACTTCCATTTGATTGATCGGAACATCATCTTTACCATCTTCATGTTCTACATCAATTGAGGTATCTTTGAACTTACCTTCGTTTTGCAGAAAATCATCAATCCCCTCATCGTCTTGGAAAACTTGCCAATATCTCTGATTGTCTGGGACATTTGGACGATGCTTGACATGAATTTCAAATTTATTACTGGAGTTCATTGGAATCTTCAAACTACTTGCTACCTTAGCAAGTGCATCAGCAATGCCATTTTGAATACGAGGCACACACGTCAAGGTATAATTTGAAAACAATTTCAGGATGTCTAGGATTTCATTTTGGTAAGCCCGCATCCGAGGGTGCTTAGCTTGATATTCGCCTTTAACTTGCTTAATCACCAATTCAGAGTCACCATATACTGCAATCCTCTTGGCATTCATCTTTCGTTGAATTTTTAGGCCAACAATCAATGCTTCGTACTCAGCTTCATAATTTGAACAATCAAAAGCTAGCTTGCAAGAACATACCCGCACATTACTAGGCACTTTGTTCGGAGCAGACAAAGGACTGCATACCCAAATACCGATTCCAGCACCATCATTTCCCACTGCCCCATCGAAATCCATGGTCCACGGGCCCTCTTCATCTTCTTCTAAGTGTTGAAATTTTATTGGCTCTATTTTTCCTTCTTGTTGTCCATTATCCTCAGCTGATTGCTCAATGGTGTTTCATTGTTCTTGTCATTCTTTCCTTAGAACATCTATGAAATTCTTTGTTATTTTTGGAATACTTTCTACTTCTACTAACTGACTATCTATATCATTGAAACCATCTAAATAGAAAACAAAAGACTCTAGATCTGTATGTACATAATTAATCGGATGATTGATTGTTTTCTCCTTGCTTGTAATCATGTATTTCATTTTTTGTTCCTGGTACAATTTTCTCATTTGGCCAAACACAGGAATTGTTGCATAGGAGAATCTAGTTGTAATGTCCCTTTCAATTTCGCTCCCTAAGACCTGGAAAGAAGCATACCAAATCTGGGAGGAATGTCTACCACAACAACATCCATCAAAACATTCTTCGTGGGGATCTGATCCAAACTTACGACCAGGTCTTTGATAAGCCCAACACATCTCACTCTGCTAGAATCAAATGAAAAGAGATCATGGTATCTCCTTGTGATGTCCAAACCCAACTTCTCCATGATAGCCTTCGGCATAAGATTGTGAGAAGTGACAGAATCAAACATGGCATTATGCAACACAAACTCATGCAATCTTAAACTAATATAAAAAGGTGGTACATCACTGTCTCGAGATTCACCATTCAATGCTGGTCCAAACATCAGTTCGGGTTGATCATATTCCAAACTCACCATATCAAACATTGGGTCAAAATTCAAAACTCTAGAGACTTGACCTTTATAATCGTTACTCCTCATTAGTTCGGTCAAGGGAATGGAAACCTTCAATTTAGAGATTTCATTTTCTAAACTAAAAGCTGAGATCCTTTCTACCTCTTTGGCTGGAGCATCTTTTCTTTCTGTTTTATCCTTTGGTACCATTGGCTGATTTACTCTTTCATTTGCTATTGGAGACTTGCTAGTAGTAGGATCAACAATTTCTTTTCCTTTCTTTGGTACAACAAGTGGCTCATTCTTAGATGCTAGAACTTCCTTTCTCTTCTGAATTGGATTGACGGGAAAATTTATGTTTCTAAGTGAATATTGATGTTGTTGGGTGGACAAAGCATTCATATACCCTCTCTGATAATCATTTGACTCTTCTTCAAGAGCCGTGTCATTCACCAGGATAAAATCCTCATCCCTCTGTACAGTTGAATTTTCTGCATACTCATCATCTTCAGTGACAAAGGTGGGCATATCATCAGGAGTAAAGTAGTGATTTTCTTCTCCTATTATATTGTCTTCATAATCAGATTCAGGACCAACAAAATTCTGCTGAAGAGGTGTCTTTACTTGCTGTTGTTGTGGTGCTGGTTCTTATGCTCAGTGCTCACGTTGTTTGATCCTGAATTGTGCCTGTTGCTGGCCACGGAAATTGGGATTCCAAATCTGCGGTTCAGGATTATCAAGTGTTAATCTTTCAATCATCTTTTCTACCTTGCGGAGTACTTGGTCTGATGTAGAAGCTTCTTCCTTTATTAAACATTCTTCTCGGCTTTCAATCTAGCTCTCTTGTCATTCAAATTTGCCTCAACACTAACAACAATTTTCTGCATCTCTTCTAAGGTAGCCAGATCTCTCTATCACAATTGATATGCCATGTCAGGATCAAAACCATCTGGGAACTTAAGCAAAGTTGACTTTCTAGATGCCCTTAAATCATTAGGAATTGCATTATAAACCACATTGAATCTAATACAGTAGTCTTGCATGGACTCACCGACATTTCGCTTGATCTTGGTAGATTTAGAAGTGATTTGAAGAGGATCTTTCTTAACCTCCCAGCGATCCAAAAACTGTCTTTGAAGCTCATCTAATGTGGGAATACTTCTAGCTGCCAAAGCCCTAAACCATTTTCTTACCTCACCGCTGAAAGTTTGCACAAAGAGTCTCATTGTTACATTTTCTTCATCAATTTCATACCACTCAAAGAAATCTGACATTCTGTCCACATGTTGTTGATTCGGAAACTTTGAGGAGTACCATCAAACAATGGAATCTTACTCTGATAATCTGTGGGCATGTCATACAAAACCTGAGGTAGGGCAAGAGGAGCAAAACGAGCAGTCATCGCTCTTGGTGGATTTGCAATCGGCCTTGGAGATGTTGGGGGAGTAGGTGCAGCTGATGTGTGAGGTGTATGAGGAGGGGTGTGCGGAGGAGAAGTAATTTTGGATGTAGAAGGAGTAGATGGAGATGAATTTACTGTTGACTTTTGATATGTGACAATAGGCTGCACAACGATAGTGGGAATGAAGGGCGGTTTTGTGGGACTCTCTGAGTTGAATGCCATGACAGAAGATCCAAGGGTAGCCGATGCAACTTCTAGGAAATCAGCGATATTTGAAGCCTCAATTTCTGTCTGGAGCTGTCTTAAAATAAAATTCTCAATGGACTTGTTGGATTTTTCAATTTCAAGAGCTGCCACAAAGTCTGGATTCGAGATTGTGGAACTAACAACACTTTCGGATTTGGTTTAAAATAATGATAACTCAAAACGTGCATCAAAATCAAGCTCTTCAAGATACTTAAAAATTACAGGACATGAGCAGGATTTGAATACGGGAGTCTTAGAACTCTCTTGACAAAGAAATCTTGGAATCAAATTGGGATTTTCGTAGACAGGGGGAGGATTTGGATCTGGATTAGCTCTAGTATAGCTCCTTGAAGCCAGTGTGCTATTTTCAAATGATCAAATGGAAATAAACAACTTTCTCAGCCTCTCAAATCCTAGGCTTATCATCCACCTCTTAGAATCATCACATGCACTGAGGTGGTTGCAAGTTAGATTTTCCGTTAATGAGACTAGACCAGAGATTGACTGAAGTAGCTTTTACCTACTTGTGCTAATGCAAAGCAAAAGCATTTCGAAGACTACCTGGCTAATCTTCAGACTCTGTCTATAGTTCCAAAATGAATAATACTAACAAACAATCAAATCAGTCCCCAGTTGAGTCGCCACTATGTTAGAGCCTAGATTTACCTCAGGCTGAAAATGTAAGCTTCTAGGTCCACATCAAACCATGCTCAACCTCGTAGCTAGCCCTACGAGGACAAGAGAGGGCTCTCTCCGGGTAAATCACAGCAAAAGATAATCAGATGTGGCTTGAGATGACCAATTTAACAACTAATCTTAGGCTAGGTATGAAGTGCAAGGATTGATTTGAGTTTTTGGGGGCTTGTGTTGGAAAATGGGAGAGGCAAATTTGGGTCCGGGGATGACGCGCAGTTTTTGCAGAGTTTTGATTGGGGAAAGGAAGGCAATTTTTTTGATGCCTTAGAATGAATAAATGGATGGATCATACCAGTGAGGATCCAAGGAGGGAAAGAGAGTCTCAAGATTCCTCCTCAAACAGATGAAAACATTGAAAATTAAACAGAATTTCAAAGCAGAGCACAGCAGTCCAGTGAATTCTACTTTAATCACTCATTTGTTTAATTTAAGAAGAAAAGAGAAGGGAAAATGATACACATAACCGTAAATGAACTTACAAGTACATATATAAAAACACCATGAAAACACAGAGCCACATGGATCCCAACAAGTGCTACAAAATCATGCTCTTTCCTTAACCAAAAATGCAGAGATAGAATGTACAATGATGTGCCAAGAAATCCCAAGTGTCCAACCCTGACAATGACTCAAAAAATAAATGATATAGACCATCCTAACCCATTTCCATGCCTCTAGGGGTCGATCTCATCATTCTAGGAGCTATTTCAACCAATTCTAAACAAAGCACTGAAATCTAGGCAATCAAACAACTTGCCTCTATAAGGTAGGAAACTGATTCATTCATTAAATTTTCACTTTTTAGTGAATGAATCCTCTAGAACAATTAAAAATATGCCAATATTACATCATGGTCCTCCAATTACATCAGGATAGATCAATAATTACATCAAAAAGCAAAACTAGTCAAAACTCGCCGAATTTCTGAGGTGGAGGGTGAAAAATTTGGCAAAAATCCTCTATGCGTTGCGCCAATTTGGAGCTGAATTTGAAGCACTTCCCAGAGTCCCAATTGAGCTCATGATAGCTCATTGGAAATCCCTACCAGTCTTCTTTCCAACCCAAGTGGAATTTTTCAATTTAGTGTCCATTTGCCCCTCCAAGACTTCAATCGCCTAGGACTGCTTCCTATGTGTCAAAATAGGGGCAGAGAGGTCATTTTCCGAGTGTTTTTGACCTCTTAAGGAGCCAAAACTTACCCAAATTTCTTGGCCATGCACCAACAATCATGATTTTTCATGCCAAATCTAAATATATAAAGTTTTTGAAATTTGGAGCCCTCTAGCAAAAGCGAGCACCACGTGGTGCGGCGCATAGGGAGGCAAAACCTTTTTTTAGTGCAAAAATTTTCAAAAATGCAAAAATTGCTCCAAATTTCTTGAAATTTGAGTGTTACCTTCTCTATCAAGTTTCATGCTGGGCTAAAGAGGCTTCGGCCAATATCTGAAGATGATCATGCTCCTTTTGCCTCTTTTTCTTCTTTGTTGCCTTCTTCAATTTTTCCTTTAGACTCCTTATTCGTGCATTGGAACTCATATTTCACGCCCTATAATGGAAAGCCATGTGTCTCAAAAATGCTTTGTCCCTATAGGCCTTTTCTAGTAATCTCTCTAGGTGGATGTTGATTCTTTCGAGCCAAGACTCCCAATCATCATTAATCTCTTGCTCCAATGTAGTGAACTCAATCCTCCTCCTTTGGGCAGCTTGGCAATTCTCGCGGATGTTTTGTAACTCCATGATTGCTTGTTGATCTTCAAGATATTTGTTCCTCTGCTTCAAGTATTTCATATTCCACTTAGCCCTCTCCAAGTCAAGGGACAAGATTGTGATCTCTGACTATTGCTCCTGGATGATCTCTCTAAGATGTACATTTTGTGAGCCCATGTCTATAACATCATCCTGAATGAGAATGAAGTCAGTCTCTCACTCACCTAAAGGCTCCTCGTCCTACATTGGCCTCTTGCCTTTTTCCTGTACCTGTGGTGCCGATGTTAGAAGCGAGGCCCGTTCCACCCCAGGTGGAGATAACACTTGCTTTGCAGCTGCAAATAATTGCCTCGTGCCCTTCCGATAAGTAATAAAAACTAGCATAGTAGCAGTGTGTGGATCATGGCCTTATTCCTAATGAGAAGGTCCACCTGTCTCATGCCCAACCTCTGAAGATCCCTGTGAAGCTCTGAAAAAGTCACGAGAGATGAAATCATCCCAAGTGATGCCCTGTAATCCAAGCTGATGAACCACCAAAATCTTGATGAGAGCAAAATGGCAAATACTGTTGATATGCTGTTGAGAGGTCTTGTGCTGCATGAGGATGGTCATCCTTTCTATGTTTCAGCGTATGAAATATGGGATGTTCATCATCCGTACCTGGGTGAAGTGCATGAGTAACCTGATATGATACGCATATAATCGGGAGAAACGGCCTTCACAACTAAAATACTTCATGATTAATTTCATTAGTGGAGGATACTCATCTTTGAGATATCGGAAAGGGAACACTATCTTTAGCTACATCAAGAAACCTGGTTTAATATATGGCTCATAATGCTGTCGGCCAATCTTTTGCCTCTTGTTCCATGGTTATCCAATGTTAGGTATGTTGGTTGCTAATGAGATAGAATCTGGTGTAAATGTGAAAGTGACACCAGCCAAAGTAACTCGATCACCATGTAAATGCAGTACAAATAAGTGAGCCAACTCATGATGGACTTGAATAGTAGCAACCTTCTCACAAAATTCATAACATGATTGAATTTGGAAACAAGAAATGGTAAGAGGGTAGGCTTGCAATTCTGTAAGGGTGGTCGGTTCTTCTCTAACATGTATGCGACCTTTATGAGGCCTCTAGGGTGCATGTCCCTCCATGGGTGAGTCACTTTAGGTCTCCACTTCATAATCGGATGAATGACCGGATGAAATAACTGTTGTTATACACATTGGCTTGGAGATAAAGATGCTAGTGGATGAAACTGTATTGGATTACTCTTTGTGATGTGGTTGAACTCTGCCACCAAGGGGCAAAAGTGAAACAAGGGACTGTTAGGATAGAAGAAACAAATATGAGGGATTAGGGACTATTGGGGTAGATTTAATTAGCGAAATATGGGAGGATTTTTTATTTAATGTATAGGCTTAGGGTTTAGGTGTTTGAATTTGAAAACTTGGGAATAGGGATTTAGGATAACGGTTTAGTAACTTTTAAGGGGTGGGGAAAAAAGAAATCAGGGAAAAAAATGGAATAAGGGGGAAAGAGAATGATGGAAGGGGCAAAAACTTGGTGACAAATATTTGTTGAAACCCTAGGTAGCCATTTTTGTATGAAGCTTTGACATGATAGGGTTTAGCTCAACACCATTCCTCGAACACCATATCATAGCACAAACTTGAATAAAATGCAATGATGGAGACTGTACCTGGCAAATTCGGGCAAATTATTGGCAATTTGGAAGAATTTTGAGCGATTTCGAGCCTTTAACTATGTGTGTTGTGCCGCATACCCAATGCGCTACACCTTCCCAGTGCACCATGTCCATGTAAAATTACATTGCACGTTTTCTCCTAGTGCGCCGCACCTCTCCAATGTGCCGCGCCACCTGCTCTTTGTGCCGCGCTAACCAAGTTGCTTCCAATTTCACCCAATTTCACAAAACCTGCTTTGAGTTGCTTCCTCTTGGTTGCTGGCATGGAAATGACATTGATCCTCATGGAAATATCTTTATAAAGACATGGATTTGATTTTTGTTTCTCCAAAACCCATCTTTGTAATGTTTGCCATTGGAACTTTCTTCACATTTTAGAAACAACAACATCATCATCATCAATGTAGCCAAACATAAAGTAACAATAGAAGAAAATCATGCAAACATAGAGATACCAGGATTGGTCCGTGGCCCAGAAAAAAACCCACTATAGGGAAAGCGACTGCAAATATTCTTCTTCCTATATCGTCATCAAATGATTAAGCAAAAGAGAGTACAATTATCCATAACTTCATCTATGCAACAAAAAGATTATGATATCCATGAAACATATATATTCATGCTTATAACCACAACCTTGACTCTCAAGACTGATCTTGGATATTGATGTCACTGTAATGAAGATTGTTTTCACTAAGTGAAGTCTTTGGAATGCAGAAGTCTCATATTTGAGTCCCAAATGTAGGGAGGATATTTTTTTATTTTTATTTTTGGTTCATGGATACCCGAGTTAGTGGGTATCCACTATGTCCAGGGTTGTTCAACACTAAGTGGACCCCACCCGACGGGGATCAACACCCTTTAGCCTATTTACTGACCTGAACTCAAGAGCTTTAAGGAATTGACCTTGTGACCTCCTGATTGGTGAGGCACTGATTTGACCAATTGAGCTAACTCTTGGGGCTAATGCAGGGAGGAGTTGTGAGAGCATTTATAGCATTTTTGGATGCTCTCTGCAGAACTTGATGATTGCATCTCGAACGGATCTAGACGCTCCTAGGTAAACTGGATGATGCTATCTAAGGTAAAACATACCCAAATATGCTTCAAACCATAGATTCTCTCATAAGTCTACCATGCAAGCATTTCTGACAACCTATATGCCATGAAGACCACTTTGTGTGAGTATCTGGGGACTAATACAACCCGATCTATCTCTGAAACCTTGGACACTCCAACAGGATTTTGTGACAATGTCTAGGGCTCTTTTGACATTGTCTAGACCACTCTATCCTAGTTCCTAGGGACTAAAATTCCCAATTTTGTGCCAACATCTAGGAATCAGAAAACCCTATATGAGTGTGAGCTTCACTCATGAGATTTCAGACCCTCGAGTGAACTTTCGTCCTATAGACCTGGGAAAATAAAGACAATAAGATAACATAAGGTGGCTTGATCATTGTGTCCAAATGATCTTGAGGTCTCTTCTATTTATAGGCTTTCATGAGGGTCCACTTGGGGTTGAGGCTGACTTGTCCAATTTCACATGTACTTAGGGCCAACCTAATCCAATATGCATGAGTGAATAAGTAAATTCAGAAACCAACATTCTCTTGTCAAAATAAGGTGATCTTCAGGTCTATTTTGGTCCTTTAGAAAATAGGAATCTAATGAAATCGTTATCTCAGTCATTTGAAATTTCCAAGGTGGAATTTGACCGCAGTTGCAAAAATTAACACTCCATCTCAACTAGGGAGATTTCCACCTCCCAATATTTGTCTATCAATCAATATGCAATTACTATGTCTTCAAGTGTCATCATATATCATTGCTGATAATATTTGGCATGTATACATCATGCCTTAACGACCTCAGGTATCTCATCATTGCAAATCATCTATGTACATCTCAATTTATCCCTTTCTTATTCATGCTTATCTCTTCATTGTTCCTGCTCGTCTGTTGAACATTCTCGAATCTAGAAGAAGAAGAATTTGTTACTGGAGGGGAGCTTAAGCTACCACCCTCTATCCGTTAGGCTTCTACCTAGAATCTCTATCAACAGGCTACTACCTAGATTATCATCAATCATCATCAAAGAGTATATCATCAAGGACCACATCTCAACTTGGAACCACATCGGGGAACACATATCAACCTAGAATCTCATAGGGGATCTATACATATACATCCCAATATCAAGCAATAGAATGACTAAACACCCAAAGGAGCACATATTGACCCTGGGATCTCATTAGGGAGCTCAATCTCAACTTTGAATCGCATAGGGTTATCTCAACCCATCCTATTGTGTATTGATATTCCCATCGATGAACTTGAATATCCATGTCGTAGAACACCTGCATCATAATTGACGTGGGTTATACAACCCAAGTACACTCTCAACTCATTAGACAAATGAAGAGAAATATTCCTGACAAGCCATGCTTGTGGTTATGATTCCAACTAGGGTATACTCTGCAATGACAAAACAAGGACTAACATTCTCCAACCCTATGAATATAGGGGAGTAGCATATTCAACCCTACGGGTAACAAATAGGTGTCATACCTTGTTATCTAGAGTTCCCTCAACCACAAGATCCCACTATCTCAATTCCTCACCCTGGGAGCTCAGACTGTGAGGAAGAGCTTACTTAGTGTCCTCAATCAACATTGCTCTCATCATACTCAAATATGGTATAAACTTGTCTCAATAGTAGTTGTTTTCTATTGGTAAAAGAAATCAAATCAAATATCATGTTAGATCATAAATAATAATATAAATCACAAAAGCATTCCATAATCATCCTCCATCTTAAGGAGGTACCAACCACAAGCCTAAGCTTGTTTCAAACAACTGCATTGTCTCAATATATGAGAGTATCTCTATCCCAACTACAAATATGGGACTTTCTGCTAATCAGATCTCACTATATGTCATCACAATATATCCATGTCATATTCATATCATGCTCAAACAACTCTCTAAGGAGCTTATTTATATTGCCTCACAACTATCCATGCTAGCAACATCGTACTCATCCTCAATCGTACTATGGAAAACTCACCCAAGATATCATTTCATATCTCATACTAAAGAGGCATCCAAATGTTCTTAACAATAACAATACATCCATGTAGTCACATATCATATGAGAAATATCTCAGCCTCAAAAATAGAATATCTCATGAAGATATTTCAAAGGATGCTTGGTGGCAACTCTATGTGAATGAAGTAGCTCAAATATGAATTTATTCATGTTCTATGCACATCATACATATACAAATGGACGTTAAAAATGGAACATCAATGCTTCAATCAACCATCTAATGTCATGTCAAGTTCAACAACATCTTGAACTTTAAATTAGAGTATGCAAGGATTTTCATTTTCATCACTCAAACACATTTTCATTAGCTTTGCAATATAGAATTTCTTTCCCAAATTCCATAAATCAATTCATCACACCATGATACATCATTTTGAGCTTTAGAATCTATATCCTTATGAATTATCTCACCATAGGCCCATCACATGTCAAGAGTAGACCATCAGGATGTAAAACTGAAACCATAATCAAAATCAAAGTCATAACTTGAAACTGATCATCTTGACCTCATCAGATAACTATCAAATATAGACATATCTAGATTGGTAAGCTTTCTTCATGCAATGCTCAAAGCATAATTCCTTGCTAAGCCAATATAATAAGTCTTTCAATAATAATAAAAGTAAGCTTTTCAAAGCTTAGAAGTCATATAAAAAATATTATCAAATTCATTGATATCATTGTATCAATTCTTTTAGCTGGATGATAGGTAGAGCTCTTATAAAGTCTATAATTCATTTGTTATCATGCCAACAAGTACATCATCAACCATGAAATATTTATCCAAACTTCATCAGGTCATTCTCATAAGTCATTTTTGTTGCTAGGTGCAAATGCATACACCAAGGATGAGTCATGCAGATTCCATGTTCATGGTGAATCAAAACCATAAATACCTCAACCACTGTGCAAGGAATGAGGAGGCCAATTCAAAATCATTTTTCCAAATACCCACATAAGTCATTATGCCCACATAGCATAGACATCAGGGAAAATCTACAATCATCAAATTATCTCATTGGACATTACGTCAAGTCTAAATTCATTATCATAGTGAGATGTCAATCATCAATTCAAAGTTATTGTAAAGAAACATGACAACATATTGTTCATCTATATTAATCAGCCAAATAATGCCAACCTCTTTTAGTACAAACATAGTGAAATATCTATATGTATGTCTCAAACACCTATAAACACAAGTTCAATTTGCATGTTCATGTTATGGAAAACATACAAGCTTTTCCTATTTGTAGATCCTGTTGTTATCTGCAACACATTAGTGGAACTAACATATTCTAGGTGAACATCTAATTTCATGCAAGATACTTCATTCTTATGTGATTTAACCCAACAACTTCAGAAATCATATTACAGTGGTAGAATATGTTAGAGACACCTTGATTCAGAGTTCAGGCAAATTCAAACAACTTCAAATGATAGTCAACTGTAGTCAAACCCCTAGATGTTCCCTTCAGGCTAGCATGAGAGCATTTTTAGCTACCAAAACACTTTCTAGGCCTTAGCATGCATCTATCTCAAGATGAGATATCCTAGTTCTATGACTACATCTAGAGCAGAGACCCTAATTTATGTATAAGCTTCAGATCTAAGATTTTGTTGCAGATCAATAATGTCATATGTGCATAAATCATATTTCAGCACTACATAATGTAAATAGTAGTTTGAGAAGAGATTTTTCCTCTGGATGGGGATCTCTTTCACTCATCTTCATTCATTTCATTAGCTTGTCTCTTTTAGATTCTAGCAACAACAGATTTTTTAGATCATAAACATATATCTATCATTGCTAGAACCATCATGACATCAATATTTCATCAAAAGTTGAACTCAAAGCAGCAGATATGTGCAACATCATATCTCAAATATTATGAAAACAATAACACTTTCTATCAAGTCACTTCATCAAGTAAGGGCATCCAGTTTTACCACATGCCAATAAGACATGACGACGTGTAGTAAGAGATCAAGAATATCAATCTCACAATTATACCTTTAACATCATGGCTAGCATGTGTATCATGATCAATGAGATCAAGTTAGGTCATTCAATAAAGATTTACCAAAACAAAAATAGTGTCAATATCTCTCTTTGTATCCTTTCATCATGCTTATCGCAAGAATTACCAACAGACTCATGTATAGGAGTCAATGAGCTATCCTACTATATGAAATCCATCATGAGAAGTGTCAAGAATATTATTTAATAGATTCAAGTTCCTAGCCTTCTTTATAGGATCAAGATGTCCAACAGATGGATGTTAGCCAAAAATCAAGTGTATCAGTTGGTTTAAGGGGGCTTGACCCACGTTAAGAGTGTATTTCACAAGAACAAGCCCTCTACCATTGTCACTTTCAGTAACATCCTACAAGTAGATCACAGTCTCAACCGAAGCAGTTATTGGAATTTACAGAACCACGTTTCTATAGCTAGGACAATATGTGCATTGTTTCATATGTGCATTCAATTATGTATTCTAACTTCCTATAACTTTGTGTACATGAATAAATTCAAGCTAATAATTAAACTTATAGGTTGGTACTTAACACATAGAGATAATAGAAAATAATATAACATGTATTATTCACATAATTCACTAGCAACATGCATAATAGTATCAATAACAATAGAGAATGAATACAGAAAGGTACACAATACTTCACCAAAAATTATTCTTTATCAATAAGGATCTTCAATACATGATCTTCCATTACCTACGCACCCAGTTGTAGGTGCTTTGCGCACTCTGCTACAGACTCTTCAAGGCCTCCATGCACTCAGCTGTGGATCCTTCCCCAAAAATATAGACTCAAGACAGAGAATATGAACAATCTATGCTCAGTTCTTCACATGACATTATTCATTAATATTTGACAATTATTAAATCTCCTTATATAGGTTTCGATACTATAAAAAACTAGTCCACATACTATGGATCTGAAAAAATAATGACTAAAACCCAATACCCATTACAAAATAAGGGGATTTAACCTGCCCCAAAGCCCCTAAAACATCATGTGATTAATATAACTTTGTTGGCTCTGTGCGCTCCACTGCTTAAAATGTGGAGTCTTTGATCCAAAACTTGGACCAAGTTGGGTTACGCCCAACAGTATCAACGTATCAACATTAGATAGTCTCATATAATTCAAGAAGATCAAAAATTTCAAGGTGAGGTGCATCATTTTATCATAGGAAACATGGATCCAAGTCACTTTCATATGCATGTAGGAGCCATCAAAGAAAGATAAATTATCATTATACGTTAGGGCTTATCGAGCCATCTAATGTTACATCTGAAATACAACATACCATGCATACCTATGGTATTCAAATACCTGTGTACCTTTTCATTAGACATAGGCTTCTTGAAGCACTTTGTCATCTTATTGTCCCTCTTAACCTCTTCCAAATCTATCCATCCTTCCTGCATTTCAAATCATCCTCAAGAAGGATCTATCTTATCAAGGAAGTTAGTGTTGGTGCACTAAAATACCTTTTTACAAACAATATTAATTCCTTCATTAATTGTCAACCTGAGTCAAGTATTTTTATTTCAAGAGTGTCAACACTATATATGTAGTGAATTAGGAGGTTAACTAATAACAAATCATTTCAATTGCTAATGACTATCTTCTTCAAGCTCAATCCAATCAATTTTGAAAGAAGTAATTCAGAAAGAAATTCATAACACACTCTGTAATTCTACTTAACCTATCATGAAAGCAAATAAATATGAATAAAGCTTGTAAGCAATCACACTTGGTAGTTTTAACTAAAATTGAAGCTAACTTGCTCACTCATGAAAGAGAATTGTAATAACTAACAACAATGGTAATTGAACATCAAATCCTACATAAACAAAAAATCCTAATTAAGTAGCAAATCCTAATTAAGCAACAATTCTGAATTGAACATCAATTTTGAATTGAACAAGAATTATGGATTGAACAACAATTCTAGATTGAACAACAATTCCGAATTGAACAACAATTCTAGATTGAATAACAAATCTGAATTAAACAATAATTTTGAATCTAACAAAAATTCTAAATTGAACAACAAATGATACAGGAATATCAAATGTTATCTAAATAGAAAATGACTGTAGAAGCATAGAGCGATTAATTTTATCTCTGAAATAACATTACTTGAAATGAACAACAATCTAAGCTAGAACTATCATAACCAATTCAATCGAAAGTATTACTCTCATATAACAAACGGATCAATATAAATCTCAAATGAATAGCAAACACAAACCAAATCATCAATCCTTACAATAATCAAAAGTAATATTCACTTAACATTAAGAAGCAATCAAGAATGAAATAGAAAATATTATGACACAGGTGAAGTAGTAGATCTTCTCTTGACTAGGCCCAAAGTGGTTGGAAGTCTTCGCTAAGAGATACTCAAAATATAAATATGAACTAAATGTAGCCTTTCCTCATTAATATAAGTAACCAAGTTAGAATACCCAAAATAACAATATTATATGTCGAAAAGAATAATTACAAACTATGTAATTCTGAACTCTATGTAGTTTTGCCTTTCGGCCTTATATTACATTTAGAAAGTAAATAGATAAAGTGAATCCTCAAGATGAGGTGATTTTAAGGATTTCACTATACTTGATCTAATTTTGTCATAAAATAGCCATTGGTTTGCCCCATCTTCCATTGTCCTGCCTTGCCTTTTATGTTGTCACTTTCCATTGTGAGACCTATAGTTCTATCGATTGGGCAACCATCGCTCAATTCCTGAATTCTGCATATAAACGTAGAAAGAATCAAACTTTTCTCCTTAGATTCATCTAATTTGTTACTAATTACTTTTACTTGAATTTACCTATTATTTCCTCTACTTTTACTCATAAACAGAGATAATCATGTGAGGATGAGTGTTAAATAAACCGATTACCAAGGAGAAAACATACATTTTTCTTGACCCAACATACTCCCCCACTTACCTTATTGCATGACCTCATGCAATTAAATGGTTGAGGTGTAGTTGAGTTAGGGAATAGGTAGGATGTACCTCCTCCTTATAATTTTTGAAGCCATTTTTCTTGTTTAATATAGCAAAAGCCTGGTTAACATCTTGATCCTTCAAGGTGTAGTCACAATGTTCCTTCTCTGGAAGATACCATATGATTGAATTTCTATACCGACATCTTATCCATTCAAGCCCCATGGTTAAGACCATGTTACTATACTTATGGAAACAAGAGGAGGCAACTTTAAAGTTCTGGTATCCAAATGGTTCTCCGTTTCTAACAGTAATGATGGAGAATTCCCACCTTTGTCTAGATGCACACAAGGCTTCCACCTTAATCTCTTGGAAGTACTCCTTTCCATCTTGTATAATATCTGTGTGAAATGGCCCGAATTGGCCCACAACACCATCTCTCTTCATGAATCACTTGTGTCTGACCCAAAGATGCAGGCGTTTGGTAGGTCTCCCTCTCACCCATAGGTCGATTCCTTCTTCACACTTTCTAAAAGTATTGTGAGCCTTGGCCCACTTGAGTTGATTAGTAGCAAAAGAGATAAATTCCTAGAGTTGTACATACCTTATAAAGGGGTCAAGGTTGTTGTCTTCCACAAAGAAATTGTGCATATAAAGTTCACAGAAGAGGTGTTGTACCTTATCATCTTGTTCTTTGAAGCACTTGACAAAGTCCAGGGTAGTTTTGATTTCCACAGAATTCCCAGCCTTAAAAGCTTTGACTTTCAGTAGGAGGTATCTCTCTAGTAGGAATAAGGCATAATTTGTAGCAAGGGCTCTGCATGATAGGGTGTTTGAATAAAGAGAGTAGATAGTTTCCAACATCTCTTTAGCCTTCTGCAATTTATCTTGTGCTTTATCAATATTTTTCTATTCAACCTTGTACTGAGAAAAGGTCTCATCCTCAATCACTATGGGTGCCTCAAAATTCTTCTATAGTTATTGATGTATCATAGGGGCACTACCTCCTCCTTGTGTTGGTTTAATCCCTGTTGAACCTTTAGTAGTTCATTTTGCAGTTTGTTAATAAATGTGTCCCTTACTAAGGGAATATAATAAGATGTATCCTTTGTTTTGGCATCATTATCTTGTGCCTCTCTAGGCTCAGTTTCGACAACAACGTCGACTACTTCTTGAGTTATGCAACAATCAATTGGGATGCTTCCTTCAGCATTAGTCTCAACAACAAGTTTCAAAGTAGGGTAGTCCATTTGGGTCTCCTGCATATAAACATAGGGGTCTTCAGTCTACATTTCAGTTTCCTCTGCAAGATATGGCTCTATCTGAGTTTCCTTTGGACATACCAAAAGAACTTCAGTTTGGGTTTCAACATCCTTTCTAGAACAATGTTTTTTCTATGTTCCCGTTGTCTCTTTTTCTACTTTCAAATTCCTCCCTCTAATGTCTTCTTTTAACCATTATCTTAGCTGCCCAATTATTCACTTTTGTTTTCTATATATTTTTTAACACTTTTTTGAGCTTGTCCTTGTAGGACTTCTTTATTCTAAGACTTCCAACCGAAAGTGGTACAACTACATTTTCATCAGGTTCTTGCTCGGTTGGCATTGTGTTAGCATCAGGGAGGGTTTCAACTGGAACTGTATCTCCAGATGGAGCTTCACCTTCTAATTATTTTTCGTCATGAATTTTTCTCTCAGGAGACTCCAATACAATGTTGTCTCCTGAGAAGTTATCATTCACTTGGTTTTCTTCTCAGTAAACCTCTTCCTTAGAGGACTTAGAAAAAATATTATTGCCTGGTTGATTTTCATCTCCCAAGGTCTCATTTGCAAGATTTTCTTCAATTGGGGGATCCACTGGATCGATGTCTACTGTCTAGTTTTCTTCTCTAATAACTTCCTCTTCATACATCTCGGCTTCAAGGGGTTTTTCCACATAAGGGATTGGTTCTCTCTGTTCTTCCAAAAAATTAGTAAATGGCAGGGCTTAATCACAAACAAGGTTACTAGTAGAGGTAGACTAGTTGGGGGTACAGTTCTATCCTTCGATATTCTCATAATTTTCTCTTCCCTCACCAAACATTCCCATGTTTTCCAATACCCTTGCCACCTCTTCTTCATAGTCTCGCAAAGGGGTATTCTACAGATTTGGAGGTGGTGTCAGTGATGGGCCCACCTCATTTTTCTGAATTGGGGTATGTCACTGAGACTTCACCCACGCAAAGCATCTGTGTTTTGCTGGGTTCAAAGGTATAGACAAATTTTTCCTCTTTTGCATCCTTCTTGGACCTGGGGTTCTAGGCCCTTGTTGTTCTGCTACTCAGTTTTCTAGAGGTAGGGCCAGAGTAGGATTTACAATATTGTCCCATGTTAACTACTCCTAGGCTAGTCCATGTATGATAAGCAATTTAATCAGTCTAGGAAGACTAATTAGAATGCGTGGGTCCTTAGCTTTCCTAACTCATCAAGCAACATCACGCAATAGAGAATTTAAATAAAACGGAAAATTAACTAAAATTTTCTATTTTAGGATGGATAATAATTTGAGTTGATGGAGCTTTATCACATCCTAGAGACCATCGCATGTGACATACCATTGCACGATGACTGCCAACTCCTACCAAGGCTATCCTAACGTTGAAGGGTGAATCCCTTTCCCTATTTGTGCTAATTTCTCATCTAGGTCCTGGAACACTGCAACTGCATTGTGCAGAAGGATGTGATTTTCTGTCCATTTTGTTCCTTTAGCTGGAAGTCCATTAACTTCAGCTATGACTACTTTAGATACTATTATATCCCTATCTCTTACTATGGTGCTTCCATTTTTCAAATTTTGCAAGAATTTGAGTGTCATTTCTTCGTGAAATCCCCACAATTTATTCAGATATTGCAGCCATTCTGAATGCTCAAGAATTGCATAAGCTCAGTCCAATAACTTGAGTACTAAGGCTTCATTTTGGATAGCTCTACCTGCCATGGATGCTATGTTCCTGTGAGTGGTTCTCCTGTATGGACTGCTCCTACTCTTTTGCAAATTAGAGCAGCAACAAAGATCATAAAAGCAATTAACATGAAAAATGACGTTGATTTGGGAATCAACAGCATATACAGTCAAGTTATTTATCTCATCAACCATTTTTTATGTAGAACCATAAGTAATTTGCATGCCATCCATAATGGTCGGCATCATTTCTCTAATCAAAAATACCTTGCTAATTATTACGCATATCCAATCATCATGCAAGCTCTACCTAAAAATAAATTTAATAATTAGCATTCAATCATCCATAACGTTTTCGCACGCTTTTCACATGCAGACCATCCCCCTCCCAATGGGAAAAAGGGCATCCACATCCACCAAGCATGTGAAAACAAAACACATGAATTGAGGACTCATAAATGCAGACAACCAGTCCAGAAAAGCGACACAATTTATGACAAAGCAATTAAAGCAAGACACGTATTAGAGGTCAAAATGGCTGAAAAAGATAAAAACAGAAATCTACATTATTATGCGAAAAGATGTTCACCACAAGTGGTATTAGTAATGCATGAATAATTGGTGGTAAGTAGTAATGACTATCATGAATTGATTGGACAAATATATAATATAATGAATATGTGACATAAGTTACCATTCATATTGGCTTGTAAGAGTGTTGTTCAAATGGGAAACCATCTTAGAAATGAATCCATGGGTGACAATATAATAGAGATCATTTGGAAGTGTAAGATAATACTCCAATACAATAAGCTGAGCCACTACTGCTAACATGTGTGTTGGCATTATGTTTCTGGTGAGGTTATATGTTACAGATGTTGTACTTGATGGAAACACCCATGGCAAGGCTCTCAATATGATGAAAATTAAGAAGTACGTAGGAGAACAATTCAGAAGATGCGTACCCGCAGGTACGCCGTGCAGGGACCGTGGCCAGACACGCAGGTCAGCCATTCAGGAGGTGCGTACCCCCAATGCACTCATTTCAAGGCAAAGAAAAGCACACGTGGGGTTTCTTATGTTTAACCCTTGGTATTTAGCCAACGATATTGTATTATTATGGTTTTGGCCCGTGGTATTGGTCCATGATTTGAGGAACAACCTGCCTATATAAAGCAAAGGAGATCATTTGGCTTGAGCATCTTTTGAAAATTGAATATCTTAAGATCTGAAATATTGGGTTCTCAGTTTAAAAGCTTGATCTATAAAAGAGAAGTTGAAAGTGAATCTGTGAAGGGTGATCTCTCGAGCGCAATATCAGATCTGAGCATCTGACTGTATTTCGGCCCTAATCAGAGGTACACAGGTGTTTAATGGTGTGAGTGCGTGGGCACGTAGAGCAGAAGAAGGATAAGTGCGTGGGTATACAGGGGAGACAAAGGCGCAGTGCGTGGGTACGCAGAGGCGACGAAAGCGCAGTGGGTGGGTATGCAGAGCGACAGAGGTTCAGGTGCGTACGCACAGAAAAAGTATGCGGCGCGATAATGTCTTTGGGTGCCTGGATTCAGTGAAGTACGCGGCGCAATAGTGTATTTGGGTGCGTACTATACACAGCGCAGTAGAAGAAGCAGTGCATGGTCACGCAGTGCAGCAGAAGGAGCTCTGCGGGTATACGCAGAGAAGCAGAGGGTGAAGTGCGTAGCGACGCAGGCCAGTGAAAGGAAAACTGCGTAGCTGTCTTAAGATCTTCTGTTGACGGAATTTTTCTGTTGATAAGGTGTTCTGGGTTCAGTTCTGTTATTGTTGATCTGGTTACTGCAGCTGACTGTGTAATTTACATGTACTTTGATGATCATTTGATGTATATGGATCCAGTTTGAAAATTTATGAAAAGTGGTCCTTGAAAAGAAGTAGGGGGTTGT
>APFE031723589.1:28148-41002 GCA_000404065.3 Pinus taeda
ATAAGGTGTTCTGGGTTCAGTTCTGTTATTGTTGATCTGGTTACTGCAGCTGACTGTGTAATTTACATGTACTTGATGGTCATTTGATGTATATGGATCCAGTTTGAAAATTTATGAAAAGTGGTCCTTGAAAAGAAGTATGGGGTTGTAGCTCCCTTTCAAGAGAGACTGGAAAACGAGAGAGAGTTGTAGCTCTCTGCAGGTTGCAGCCTGCGTACTGGTAAAGGACTGCACCAGTACAAGACCATTGTAAAAGGAGTTTCTAATTTCAAATAAGATAGAGACATATTGCAGCAGGTGGTTTTCACCCACATTGGGTTTCCACCTTATATCTCGTGTTCTTTGATGTGACTGTTTGTTTTTCTTGTTCATGCTCATTATTTTATGGTACTGATATGCAAAAATAATTCAAAGTGTAAATAAGGAAGATTTGGTAAAAGAACTAGACAATACTGATTCACTCCCCCCTCTCAGTATTATTTTCAACAATGTGTTCATAGCCTCGACAGGGTTTCTTTTTAACCCATAAATGAGCTAGAGCCCTCCTTTTAATATGTAGTTGATTCCTTTTTTTTCTGCCATAAAGAGACCACTGTGCTGGCATAATGACCAGATAATCATAGTGCCATTCAACAAGATATATCAAAATGATCATGCTTGCTTGTAATGAGACCCCCTGTCCTTCTAACAGTTTCTAATCATCAGCAAGGTCATTACCTTGGTTTGGTAGCCAAAAATGGAATGTCACTTGTTACATCTTTATGATCGTGGTAGGCTAGCACATGATGAGACTCCCTATCATATTTAAGACAATATTCATCGCTTTTTCATATTTCTTTATTTTTATTTTTCTTGTATTTTGATGCTTTTATCAAAAGAGGGAGGTTCATTTGCTCCTTCAGAGTCAGAGATGGTGTAAGAAGTAAAAATATGCCAAAGAAAGGTTATACTCTTACCCCCATCTCATCATTTTGAAGGGATTTATCCATTTGAAAGTGTGGTAAAGAAGCCAACATGTTTCGAAATAATAAATCATTTTATGATGTGTCAAAAACAAATGTCTAGCGAGCCATTATAGAGATGCACCATATCAGCTTTTGGATAAAGATAACCATAAAGAGGCTTCATAAATCATAATAATGTTGATATTACTATTTTTCTTTATGTTAGGCACAAATCCACTCAAATAGTGTCTATTCAAAACATAAAAGAAAAAGAAGATGGCATAATGATTGGAAATGAATCAAATAAAAGAAATAACAATTTGTCCTAAAATAAACATAAAAGTGTTGCTCAATTGTTTGAATGGAAATCGCTCAATCATTTGGAAAAAAAAACCTAAAAGAAAGCAAAATTGTTGTTCAATTGATTGAACGACAATCATTCAATCGATTGAACAGCAAAATAAAAAAGAAAACACACAAGATTGGTGTTCAAAATTATTAAAAAACAATCATTCAATAATTTGAACGAAAAATATCAATAAGAAAAAAAACAAAAAAAGTGTTGTTCAATCGATTGAACAACAATCATTCAATTGTATGAATAACAATAGATCAGTCACATGAACAACAAAAAAAAATGAAAATAAAACTCAAGAGTGTTGTTCAATCGATTGAACAACAATCTTTCCATCGTTTGAACAACAAAAATTGAAAAATAACAAGTGCAGAAGTGTTGTTCAATCGATTGAACAACGAATGTTCCATTGTTTGAACATCAAATATTAGTAAAGAAGAGCGCAAAAGTGTTGTTCAATCGATTGAACAACAAAAATTAAAAAAACACCAAAAAGTGTTGTTCAATCGACTGACCAACAATTGTTCAATTGTTCGAATAATCAAAATGTAAAAATGAAAATGCAAAAAGTGTTGTTCAATCGATTGAACAACAATTGTTCAATCGTTTGAACAACGAAAATTTAAAGACACAAACAGTGATGTTTAATCGATTGAACAACGATCATTAAATCATTTGAATAACGAAAACATAAAAATGAAAAAAAATGTTGCTCAATAGATTGAACAACAATCAGTGAATCATTTGAACAACAAAAATATAAAAACATAAAAAGTGTTGTTCAATCGATTGAACAACAAAATCAAAAACACAAAAATGATGTTCAATCGTTTGAATAGCAAAATAAAAATGCAAAAATGTTATTCAATCGTTTGAACAACAAAATTAAAATGAAAAAGTGATGTTCAATTGATTGAATGAGAATCGTTCAATCGATTGAATAACACTTACCAAGCACTAAAAATAAGAAAAATACTCATATTTACATTGTGGTACCTAACTGACTTATAATTATTAAAAAAGAATATATACATTATTAATAACTTTAAAAAAAATCTCAATTTTTTGAAAGAAAATCCACACGGTCATTACTCTCTACAACTAATATTTGCATGGAGGGGTCCTCGCGTACCTGCAGGCAAAAAGACTCTCTGGTGAGTGGTTTGTGATGGAGATGCACTCGATGCTCATTCACCTTAAAATAATGGCTAGACCCGGAAATGGTAGTCTAAGTAAGCGTGCCATTGTTATGTACTTCTTGAATCTTGTAAGGGTCGAGCCATCTTGTTCGCAACTTACATGGGAAGTCCTGGAATCTGGAGTCATAAAGGAATGCCCAATCCCCCTTTTAAAATGTCTTCTTTTTTATAAGGTTGTCGTGCCATTTTTCCCTTTGTTGTTGAATATTTGCAGTCCACTGCAAATCTACCAGTCGATCTTCATCTAATTCGTTGATTTGTTGTAGTTGCTTGGTTTGGGCTTCTGTTAAATATAGCCCTACTTCATGAATCATTCTTAGAATCTTTATTTCGAATTCGATCGGAAAAATAGGTTCTTTTCCAAAAATGAAATGGTAAGGAGAGTATCCAGTAATATTCCTCCAAGTCATGCAATAGGCCCACAAGGCCTCTAGAAGTCTTACAGCCCAGTCTCGTTGACGTGTTCATAATTTTTTGGTCAGAATCGCTTGAATGACCTTATTGGTGCTTTTGACCTTCCCGTTCACCTGTGGTTGATACAAGGATGTGATCCTATGTGTAATGTGATGGTTTTTGAGAGTGGGAACAATCTTATGTCCTGCGAATTGCCCTCCGCCATCTATTATCACTTCCCATGGTAAACCATACCACATGAATAGCCCAAAGAGGAAGTTAATCATGACATCCTCTGTGGCTATTGTTAAATCTACTATTTTGACCCATTTCGTCACGTAATCTGTGGCAACCAATATGTAGGCCTTATGATTTGATGGCGGATGGAATGGGCCAACAAATTCCAATGCCCATCATTCGAAGAGTTTTATGACTAGTTGGAGTTGCAGTGGCATTTCATCATATTGGCTAGGTTGGCCCATCCTTTAGGAGCTATCACAAGCCTAGGCATATTTCTTAACATTTTTAAAAATAGTAGCCAATAATAACCCATCTGTAGTAAATTATGCCCTGCCCTTTATTCTACGAAGTGACCTCCACAGGGCTCATCATGGCAATATTTCAGGATGTGATCAATCTCATCCTCATGAATGCATCCTCGTATACACATGTTGGACCCTGTGTGAAAAAGATATCCGACAATCGAAGAGAATCAGTCACTGCGTCGAACGATTTTTTTCCTCTCCCTCATCAAATGCTTGGGAAGCTGCCCTTCTGCCAGAGAATTTCCCACATCTGCTTACCATGGTGTCTTGAATGTCACGGAAAACAAATGTTCATCTAGGAATTGGTTGTCCACTGATAGTGAATCATTTGCCTTAAGGATTTGAGACAGAAAATCAACGACTGGTTTTCCTTCCCCGAACAATCCTTAATAGTAATGTCAAATTTTTGCAAAAGCAATAGCCAACGAGTCACAAAACCATTTGTGATATGTTTTTAAGCTAAATACCAAATGACAGAGTGATCAAGGATATAGAAAAACGTGGTAGCCAATTATGTAATGTCTAAATTTGTTTATTTCATAAATAAGAACTAAGAATTGTTTTTTTGTTACTGTATAATTAAGTTCTACAAGAGTGAGATTTTTGCTAATATAACATACAACATAAGGCTTCTTGTGTTCTTCCTGATCGAGGACACCACCTATAGCCGCATCTGATGCATCCATGGATATGTGAAAAGGCAGCTCCCAGTTTGGTCCACGTAATGTTGGTGTTATTGAGACTAGCTTCTTTAACCTTATAAAATTTGTGTCACATTTGTTAGACCAATTGAAATCAACATTTCCGGTTAAAGCATATAAAGGTGTAGAAATTTCTGAAAAGTTTTTAATAAACATGCTTTATTAACCTATGTATCCCAAGAAAGTACGTACCTCTATTTGAGTGTAGGGAGTAGGCAATAAAACAATTACCTAAATTTTTGCTTCGTCTATCTGTATCCCTACTACAGAAATATAATGCCCCAATATTACACCTTCGGTCATCATCATGTGACACTTGACATTTCTTAAACATAACTTTGTAGCAATGCATCACTCTAAAACCTTTTCTAGTGTTTTTAGTGCTTGATCAAAGTCATCCTCGTATGGAGTAAGGTCATCAATGTATACCTTAAGTCCTTCACTCATCAAGTCAACAAAAATGCTAAATATAACTCTTTTAAATGTGCTTGGGGCATTACATAAGCCAAATGGTAATACTCTGTAAGCGAATGTACCCCACGGACAAGTGAAGGTTGTTTTCTATCGGTCATCAAGGGTGATCTGAATCTAATTGTAGTGACTAAAGCCATCTAGGAAGGAAAATAATTGCTTCTCTACCAAGGTATCTAGGATTTGATTGATAAATGGGAGATGGAAATGATCTTTCTATGTTGCCTTGTTAAGTTCCTGACAATCCACACAGATAAACCATTTCCCACTTTTCTTGGGGATGACCAACAATGGAGAGACCCATTTTATATCTAAAATAGGATAAAGGAAATTCACATCCAGTAGCTTCTGTAATTCTTCTTTCACAATATCCTTAAGGTGCATATTCAATCTCCGCTAAGGATATCGGATAGGTCAAGCATCCTTCTCGGTATAGATGTGATGAGTACACAGTTATGGGTCTATACCCTTCATATCGATATAATCCTAGGAAAAATCCCCTTTGTATTTTTTTAGGATCTATATGAGCTTTTGTTGTTGATCACTGTCCAAGCTATCATTAATGTTTAAAACTTTGCCTAGTTCAATTTCCATTGGCTTTATGTTATGAACAAAAGTTGTCTAGATGTGTTGGTCATCAGTATCCTTCAAGGGATCTTTTGTTGCTTCATTATCAAGGATTACTTTCAGCATTTGAAACTTTATGTTGCTCAAATCAGCTAGCTAATTGATGAAATTAGTGATAATGTAATCTTTAGTTTGCTCTTTGAATTTTAGTGCCTCTGCTATAGTGAGTGGTGAACGAATGCTTTCTTCCAGGTATGTTGGTCATTGTTTACATACTTTTACAATGGGAAAACTTGATCTCGCAGAGGGATATAAAACAATATTTTTTATAGCATCCCCCTTTGCAATAGTCATGTTGCCCCTCCGGCAGCCTATACATGCATCAATTGTCGCTAGCTAAGGTCGGCCAAGTATCAAAGGGTTCCCATCCAATCGACTCCTCAGGTTTATAACAAGAAAATCTACTAGATATTTCCATGAATGAACAGAGAATATGATATCTTGTAGAGTTCCTTTGGCCTTACCACCGAATGATCAAAAAGTCCTAGTAAGGTGGTGGTTGGTTCCAAGGCTGTAATCCCAAGTGCTTGATAAGTTTTTGTTGTTAAAATATTAATGGCTACATGCAGATCAACTAGCGTATTGGGAAAATACCGACCATATATCTAAATTGTCACTATGGGATTTCTAGGATCTTCATACTTTACCGAAGTTTCATCTCCAAAGAGTAAATCATATAATGTTCCTAAAACATGGGTGGTGGGTGAATATTTTTCTTTCCTCAGAGGCTTCTTTACACATAACACTTTAATTGTTTTAGCATAGATGCTAATGTCTTGAATGGCCTGGAGGGGCAGAATTTTTATACAATGATTTTTTAGTTTCCCTACAAGATCAAAATTTGGGTACAAAATTACTTAGGTATCATTAACCTTTTAGGGAATGGGGGAGAAGCGATTATGAGTTCCTCTGGATCTTTCCGTTGATCTGTCTCTTCTCTTTGTTTCATTTCAGTATCAATTATAGGTGTTGGTATATGTATAGGTGGTGTTTCAATCTTAATTGATGGTTGATCCCTATTTTCCTTAGGGGTGATGATATGTCCCAACCTCAATCTAAGTTAATTACATTATTTTTGCTCAATCTCATAATCTTAGCTTTCTACAATTTTCACTAGATGGACCGGTCTGTTATTGAGATTTGGATTCAGTTGGGCTGGTAATTAAGGGTACAAAAGAGGCTGAGGATTTTGTTGTAATGGATAAGAAGCTGACAATGTAGGTTGACGTTGAGGACCCATCCCCGTAGGAGTGTCAAATATTCCCAAAGGTCACTGCCAATTTGTAGACCAATTTGGGTTTTGAGAAGTGGAGGCAGACCATCGGGATCATATGTATTGCCTTGCTAAATAGTAGTAAAAGGATAATTTTGCTTAGAAAGGATTGAGTTGACCATGTTGTCATAGGGAATGGCTAAGGTTTCCAATTAGAGTAGGGTGATTTTCCTGGCCATGCTGACCCAAGGTTCTAATTCTGATTAAACTGTGAAGAAGGAAAGAACTGGGATGCATCTTGTGACATACTTGGAGGTTTGGCATACAACTGTCGACACTAGTTCATTAGATATATTGGCTCTATCTCTTCTTCTACTTCCTTGAACACAACTTTCAACACTAGGAGCAATGGACATTGTTTAGTCGAGTGATCCTTGGTACAAACAGGGCATGTTTCAACTATGTCTAGTAGACAGTCCCATTGGTTGTGCTTCTTCCGACAACATGGACAGAAAATGACCAAGTTTTGTTCTGCTAAATCTTGTTTTTTTTTTAGCCCGTAGGACATCCAATTGCGTCGTCAGGGTTCCCAAGATGTCTGTCTTGAAATATTCTAGGAGGTTATGGATTTACATTCGTGCTACTCCTCCACTGTGTGGCTCGCTTCCCCTGCTCATGGAATCTCGATTTATTGTTCCTGTGTGTGAGATTCCTCACAAACAACTAATACAAAAGCAAATGATTTCATCATAATATTCCTCAGAAATATCTCCTTCCCCATTAAATTTAGAGTTTCTAACCATTCCTCTTTCATTCCTTTAATTAAGATAGCTCTTACAACTTCTTTTGGTAGGGTGGCATGTGGATATGTCTGCAAGTTATGATGAAACCATTTGATGTACCCTTCTAGAGTTTCATTATCCTTTGCATCCATATTAGAGATATCATCCTTTAGCTCCCTCATCTTACAAAAGTCCTTTTATTTGGTGACGAAGGCAGTTTTCATATCATGCGAAGAATTAATAGCACATCCACCTAGACCCATGAACCATCTTAAAGTTGCTCCTTTCAGAGTAGAAGGGAATAGTTTTAGTTTTTGAGGGTCAGTGGTGTAGTCATACCCTCTACAGAGGACGTCAAATTCAAATATGAAGGCATCAGGATCCTCTATGATCATCCCATGAAAAGTTGAGATACTCTGCAAAGAAATAACCTTCATGGGGGCATTGGCCAGTTAATCGACTATGGTGTATTCCAATGTTGAGGTTTGACCTTGATGTGGTTGGTTTTCCGTTTGGTCAAAGATGTGTCAATACTCTTCAGGAATTTTAGGGGGTGTTTTTCGAGTAAGCTGGGGATTAACAACACGAGATGGCTTTGTGGCACTACCGAGATCATGGATCATAGGAGACCCTTGTTTAGATAGCTGAGGTCCTGCCTTAACCGTTCCACTAGTTTCTCCTTCTCCTTCTCTTAAGTTATAGGACTTTCCCTCTTGTAGAGGATCAAAATGTAAGCTTACTGTAGCTTGAAGACTCTGTTTAGATCCTCCAATTTCGTTTTGAATCTTAGTGTGAGCTACAGATGGTGAGCCTGCTGTTTGAGGGATTATAGTAGGACTTTTTATACTTACAACCCAGAATCCTACTAATGCTTGAGACTTTTATTTTCTCACAATTTTGTCTATAAAGGTCATTCTCCCAATTTTCACTAATCCCTTGGATTTTGTGGATTTTGGAGGGGGGTTCGGTTCTTTTTTTGTCTTTCTATTCCTAGTCATTCATAAAAACCAATTCATATTTTACCTCTAGGATTTTGCTGAAAAGCGGGTTGGTTAGCAAGCAATTTACTTGCTAGGTACGCAGCTTATTACCTCTTGTTTTTGAAACCAAATTCTTTTACAACAAGATAAAAAGGAAATCACTTTGGAACACTCTCTCTGGCAACGCTGCCAAAATTTTGGTGCACTAAGATGCCTTTTTGCAAACAATCTTAATTCCTACATTAATTGTCAACCCAAGGCAAGTATTTTTATTTCAAGAGTGTCAACACTATATATGCAGTGAATTCATAGGTTAATTAATAAAAAATCATTGCAACTAATAATGACTATCTTCTTCAACCTCAATCCAAGCAACTCTGAAAGAAATTCATAACACACTCTACAATTCTAATTAACCTATCATGGAAGTAAATAAACCTAAATACAACTTGTACAGAATCACACTTGATAGTTTTAACTAAAATTGAAGCTAACTTGCTCACTCATGAAAAAGAACTATAATAATTAACAAAAATGGTTCCCTAACCTCTTAATTCATCCATCTATACTAAAGATGCCTATCTCTTGGAGGTGTTAGGGCATGGACTTAAGATTTTATGAGGACTTCCTATAACAAATTCGATCAGGCATATCACTTCGTTCTTTCCTTTTGTCCCTTATGTAGTTCTAATGGTGGCGACAAGTGATAGGCAAAGAGATGGTATACTTATGGCATTAGATCTGTGAAACCATGGACCTCTTCTCCCTCTTCAGCTAGCACACCAACTCACGTGACTCTTAAGGAATTTGAGTTCTTGATCTCAACAGTGAGTACAAGATAGTTTCTTCTGCCCCCCACCCCCCAAGGTTTGTCATCATCGAGTTCTTTTTGGTGGCCTAGATTGTTAGGATATTATCGGCATATCATTCTATATTTCCTTGCAGGGTTTTATTGTTTGAACCTCTCAGACCTGGAATCACTCTTGAGGACATTCTTAGATAGTGTATTGGCTCATTTTCCACTATCAATTATCCTACAGGAATATTTCCATTAGAACTCTTTCTCCTTGATTTCCATAGCTATCTCTATTATGGGTGGAGGTATTTCCCCTTACCCCTCTCATTCCTATCCTGTTTTTGGTGATGCATACAATTTTATCTTGTTATTTTTACGGCCATATTAAGTAGTTTATTTTATGTTATTTTTTGTTTTAACTCTTAGAGATTAGCTTATAGGAGTTGCTCTGGCACTCCTACAGTCTGTCACCACTCATTGTACCTTTGCATTCCATTGATGTACCATTTTGTTCATTCATGGACATTAATAAAATTATCATATATCATCTTTAATGCCAACAAATGATTATGTTTCTGTATTCAAACAAAATCCCATTTCGCTCATCCATCCTTGCTTTTGTTTATTATTATTAACTAGGGCTGGGAGCAGTGTGACGGGTTACCGTGCATCGTGCTACTTATTTCTTCTTGACCTTTCTTAACTCCGAGCATGCTCCTTTATTCTTCCTTATCTTGACCTTGCCTGTTCTTTCATTCTCTCATCTTTCATTTCATTTTCCTCATCCTCTCCCATTGGCCGAGTGACTTCATACCTCCTCCTTCTTTCTCTTCCTCCCTATCACGAGGGTCAGAATCTAGCTAATGAACAGGTTATGCAAAAGGTTTTCTTTGGTCCTTCCACCCTTCCTTTCTATTGCTATTCGCTGCCTAGGTATGGAAGAATAGATTAAGGTTAGGGGAATATGAGTATTATGCGCCAGGTTATGCAACAAAAAATCCTCACCAAGTCTTAACAAGAACCTATATGGGTGGATTCCTTCATTGTGGTGGGTGAATCCCATATGTGATGGTTCTTTCCCCATAGATAGTGGTTTGTTCCCCATCGCATATGAAGAACATTAGCTAATTGTATTAATAATTAGTTCATTTTATTGTTATTTATGGTCAGTTAGCAGTAAAATCTAACAACAAATGTTCATTCAACAAAGAAAGTTGAATCTACACACAAACTCTCCAAAGAAAGCTTTATAGTAATATGTCCAGGTTAACAAATGAATTCGAACCTTTCACACCACGACTTAATATACCACAACTGTCTTGGATGCTAATATATGAGCATAGAAATTGACTCGGACCGAATATCACTCCAACTTCTCTCACTCCTGTTCAGATTTTAAGTATGAGATACATCCATTCACTGATCAATTGTAACGTTGTTTCTCAACATATTCCAAGGGATAGTATAGACCTGTTTCTCAAGAACAGGTTCACCACTCTTCTCATGAGAAGAGTGTTGGTCTCCACCTCTCTAGTTTTGTTCCTTTGCAAGACAAAAACATGCTTGTTTCTGGATGCGGTACCCATATCTTCTAAGAGTAATGTTGAATTACATCCTCTAGAACCCTATTCAGATGAAGACCATCATCTTCGTCCTTCTCATACATAAATTAATGCACACATTTTCCACAAAATTCCGCATGGATAAAACCATGGGAATTAGTGACTCGATAGAGTGGCCTGAGCTATGCTCAAGATCAAACCAACCTAATGACACTATAACTTAAGATTATATCCAATTGGCTACAAATAAGACATATCAATAAATTGTGACTTAGCAAAGGTCAAAATATCCCAAGGCATACCACAGTAAACCTCTATCTAGGAGATGTCTACCATTCTTAACCTTCTATATCCCTCCCTCTCTGATTCTCTCCCACCTTCTCTCTATCTCTCCTTCATTGTATCTTTATCTCACCCGTAAACATACACACTCTCTCTCCATATCTCCCTTGTCACTCCCTCTCTCTCTCCACTTCTCACTCTTTATGTCTTTCTTCTTCCCTCCCTCTCTCCCACTCCAACTCAATCTCTTTATCCCTACATATCTGCTCCTCTCTCTCATCCTTCCTCTCTCTCCCTTTGTTTCATACCTCCCTCTCTCTTCCCTCATCTCTCTCTCTCTCCCCCCCTCCATATTTGTGTCTCCCTCTCCCTATCTTTGCCTTCTCTACCTCTCTCACTCTTCTCCTATCTTACCCTTCTCTCTCTCTCTCTCTCTCTCTCTCTCTCTCTCCCCTTCACTTTATCACCATCTATCCCTTGTCACTCACCCTATCTCTCAATATATACCTAGAGTTAATATATATCATGATATCTTAATATATATTATAATACAACAAATTTAATATTGTATTAACACAAAATTATTAAATATAATAATATTAATATTACAGTATAGTAATATGAATATTAGATTTAGCAAAATAATAATCTTTTAATATTAATATTAGGATTAATAATGTTATTTTTACATGGTATTAATAATAATTTGGCCCATAGTCTTCACCTAAATAAAACCTCTTTTTTTTTTAATGTTAGTAAGTATAAATAGATTTATGGAGTAAATATAAAAAGAGGTTTTATTTATTTACCATACCTTTGGTTTATTTATATTTTCATTTATTTATCATATCTATTTTATTTACCATAGTATTTAACCCATAAGCTTGGTATATAATTACATGTTTATTTGTAATCCTACTTGATATATTCTTCTTTATTTACCATACCTCTTTATACGTCTTTTATATTTATTTATTTACCATACTTGTTTTATAAATATGGTATTTCGCCAATGATATTAATAATTATTTATCCCATCGTATTTGGCTCATAGGCTTCACCTAAATAAAACCTCTTTTTTGAGTGTTGTTAAATAAAAAGAGGTTTATGGAGTAAATATGAAAAGAGGTTTATTTATTTACCATACCTCTAATTTATTTATATTTTTATTTACCATACCTCTTTTTCGAGTTTTTGTAAACCTCTTTATGTTTTACATTAATATTTTGTTTTTCTATAATAATAACTAGATTGATAGATTGATAAGGCCGACATTAGATTAAAAATGTTAAATGTTAAACATTACACATTTACATTTATATTCACATTTACATTTACATGTTTACATGAGATGTACCCCCATAGGGAAATCAATGACGTAACTTAGCTCGATTTTTTACGATTAACCCTAGACAAGGATATCCTTCTTGTAGTCTAAAGAGTTAGAGAAGGCCAGCAAGGTGACATTGGGTGACTTGCTTTAGAGCTTACTTTTAGGCATTCTGGGTGGGGTCAAGATAGTTTTTTTTGTGAGAGTGTTTGAGTGGAGATACAATTTAGAAAATGCTTACAAGAAAATTAGCTTCCTTTATTTCCATCACCTCGACAACTTCCAATAAAATCGCGTGCTTTTAATAACATATAATTTTAAAATAAAATTTAATGTGAAAATATTAGCAAATAAAGTTGGGGTAAATATTAAATAAAATAAGTAAAGTGAATATAAAATTAATAATTAAATTATAATTAATAATTAGATCATCTTACTCATAATTTACCAAGTGCATCTCTTTATATACAAACTTTTTTTAAAGTGAAAAGAGATTTGATCCCCTCTACCCTTGGTAAATCCGAAATTAAGATAGATCCAAGCTATTTTTATATCAATTTATGTAATTGAAAGTAAAGAATTATTATTTGAATGAAAGTTACATTCAAAATATTTGTAATTTTCTCAATTTAAAAATAAAATAATTATTTTATTTTTAATCTGAAATTACAAAT